>CAUYQG010006990.1:73-59168 GCA_963574415.1 Tarsius wallacei
GCTGAAGAATTCTGTGCAGTCGTGGAAGAAGAAAATAGCATGTCTATGCAAAGTACTCACAGCTACCAAGGATGTCATTGTTCATTTTTCTATTTCCCACCATGCCGTTTGGACTTTTCTACCATATGCAATGGTTAAACTCTGAAGCACATCAAGAATGCTTTCTTTCACTTGGTTATAAGCTACTAGATATTGCATGAGTAAAAACTGATATAAGTATATTCAGCTGTTATTTGATTTAGAATTATGTAGTTTAGTGTTTAGACATAAGGCTTTTTAGAAGCACAAGTTTATAGTAACTTCATTATGAGTTCACTATAAGTTCTAACACTTATCTAGGAGTTATGTAGGTGATTTATAACCCTGTTTTCACAGATTTAGGATGAAGATTAATCGTTAAGATTTTTTACTTAATTCAATAGTTAAAATTCTAAGTTAACGTTTATAGAGTGGGCTTTCACTGAATTCATAATATACTAATTGGATACTTTTATGGTAAGTTAACTAAAGACAGAAAGCAACCTTGGGAGCCTGGGAAACATCACTAAAAGCTTCTTTTGAGTTATGTTTAGAAATAAACACTGTAGGATAAGAGAAAAGTAACGAAGACACCTGGACAAGAGAGGCGATTACGAAGCTTTGAAGGTCATAGAAGCCCCAGAAAGAAAACTCCTGATACATGGAGAAATGTGCACTTGGAAACTTTCTTGAGACATTTCAAGGACTGTAATTCGGAACTTTGAACTAAAACTATCATATTTGGCTTTATGATAAAGACTCATTAACTGAAAGTAGATGGTGTTCTTGGCTTGTCTGTCGCTTCTAGACCGCTAGATGGTGGTAACTTTTAAAGCATATCTATTGAAGGAATTTTCTTTGTCTTGCCCCTTTGCGAATGGTATATAAGCTCTGTGTTAACTAACATTAAATTGGCATTCTGTCCAGAAGCAGGTGTCCATCTATATCATTTCATCATAAGTTCCTTCATTCGCCTATCATCTCTCCTTCAGGAGACCCCAGACCCGGCAGGGGCAGGACTCCCGCATAGTAGGAAAGTTGAAGTTAGCCTATAGCCCAGTGATTCTTTGATTATTTTAAAAATGCTTTATTTCTCTGTGTTTCATTTTATTTTATTTTATTTTATTTTATTTTATTTTATATATTTTTTGAGTTGGAGTCTCACTCAGTTGCCCAGACTGGAGTGCAGTGGCCGCTTCCGGCCACCGCAGCCTCAACCTGCTGGGCTCCGGTGATCCTTCCGCCTCAGCCTTCCAAGTAGCTAGAACTACAGGCACACGCTACTACGCCCAGCTAATTTTGTAATTTATTGTAGAGATGAGGTCTCGCTTGCCCAGGCGGGTCTCGAACCTGCGGGCTCAGGCAATCCACCCACCTCAGCCTCCCAAGGCGCGGGATTACAGGCTGAGCCACCGAGCCCGGCTATGTGTGTTTCATTTTAATTGGCATCTTTTGCTATGTGTTCAAGTTCACTAATCCTTTCTTCCACAATGTCTAATCTGCCATTGATTCTATCCAGTGTATTTTTTATCTCTGCCATTGTAGTTTTATCTCTAGCTCAATTTTATTCCTTTTGTATTTTCCATGTCTCTCCTTACCTTTTGAATATAACTGTTTTAATGTTCTGGTATGATAATTCTAACATCTGTGTCAGTATTGGGTGGGTTTTAATTGATTTATTTTTTTCTTATTATGGGGCCATATTTTCTAATTCTTTGTATTTCTGGTAATTGGATGCCAGATGCTATGAATTCTACTTTGTGGGGTGCTGAATATTTTTGTGTTCCTATAAATATCCTTGGGCTCTTTGTGGGCAAAGGGTGTGCAGTTACGTTATCTGGAAACAGTTTGATCCTTTTAAGTCTTTAAGATTTGTTAGGCAGTACCAGAACAGTGCTTTAACCTAGAGCTAATCATTATCCAATACTTAGGCAATATCCTTCAGATTGTCTCCCCAGTGCTCCATGAATCATGTGCCTTTCAGTCCGACCAACGGGAACACCCACTATTTCTGGCTCTTTTGTGAGCACAGACCCTGCACTATGCCTTCCAACATTTTTCCATTGGTTCTTTTTTTCAAGTTAGAGATAAGATTTTCTATTTTGTATTCCCCAGGGTCTAGAGCACTACTTTCAAAAGTTAATTAATTAAGTACCTCATAAGTACAGAAAACAGTGATTCTGGGTTAAAGGTGTCCCTCTTCTGGGATCCCACAGCAGTCTGTAGGTCCTCCATCATGGAGTTCATTACATTGTCTTGCAATTACATATTTAATTGACTTCATGAGCACAGAGACAGAGTCCATTTTATTCAACGCCATTTTCTCAGTACCAAGCACAGTAGGAATGCAACAAGTATTTGTGAAACACTCATTTTGAATTCTTCATTCCGCTTTCAAGCTACTTGGTGAGAAAATGAATCTTTCAGCAAGTCCCAGGGTTGCAGGCCTCTAGAACAGGTACTTTAAAATAGTAGACCAGGACTCTGGAGAACTCCTGCATGTAAGGTTATGGCACCATGCTAGTGGGTGGGGTTGGGCCTAGACCGTTATGGAGCTGGTTTCACACAAAGTCAACTAATCCAGAGCATGGTGTGGGCATGTAGTAGAGGTTTTAAACTAGTGACTCTGCTAAGAGGCCCTGAGATGCCTTGGGGCACATTTGAATTCTGTGCAGGCCTTTCCTTCTTTCCACATATATTTTAATGCCTGCTGATGCCTGATGCTGGGCCAGAGAAGCCTTCAGTTTTGTACTGCCAGAGCTGCTGTTCACATAGTATTCTACATTTTGCTCTAGGACAGCGGTCCCCAACCTTTTTGGCATTAGGGACCGGTTTCGTGGAAGACAATTTTTCCACGGATGGGGGATGTGAGGATGGTTTCGAGATGATGCAAGCACATAACATTTATTGTGCATTTTATATCATTATCATGTTGTAATATATAATGAAATAATTGTACAACTCACCATAATGCAGAATCAGTGGGGGCCCTGAGCTTGTTTTCCTGCAACTGGATGATCCCATTTGGGGGTGATGGGAGACAGTGACACCCGAAGTGTGTTGCTTATGTCCAGTCTACTCCATATTTTCATTTTGGTTGCTGTCACTGCAGAAAACCCTGCTTCACAAAGATAGGATGTTGGAAATGGGAGCAGGTTTTCAGTGCTTTTGTGGCCACCTCAGGATATTCCATCTTGACTTTATTATTTTTTATTTTTAGGATGTGGGGTACAATTCAGGATTAGGTACATAAGTGGTCATCATACAGGTAAAGGTTGGGCCTCCCTTTGGCCCCACTTTGCCTGGCTTTAGGTCAGGCACCCTTATTAAAGTTATGTGTCCCCTACCCCTGGCAGTTTCCCACTACTGCCAATCCCTTTCTTATAGTATTATGATAAATGTTCAGGGTCTGCTTATGAGTGAGAACATGTGGTATTCAGTTATTTGTTTCTGTGATGGATCACTGAGTATAGACTCTAAAACCACCCAAGTTGCTGTGAAGTCCATAGCTTTGTCGTTCTTTATGGCTGTGTAATACATTCCATCGTGTATATGTGCCATAATTTTAAAATCCAGTCCGCTTTCGATGGGCAGAATGGTTGGTCCCATATTTTTTCTATTGTGAATAATCCTGCAATAAACATGCTTGTGTAGGTATCTTTTTTATAGAATTTAAATTTGAGTTACTTTGGGTATATTCACAGAAGGGAGGTTGTTGGGTCATATGGAAGGTCAATTTTTATATCTTTTAGGAACTGCCACACTGTTTTCCACAAAGGTTGTACTAGTTTACAGTCCCACCAACAGCTTAGAAGCATTCCCTGTTCCCACATCCTCTCCAGCATCTATTGGTTTTTGAGTTATTGATGTTGGCCATCCTGACTGGAGTTAGGTGGCATCTCAGTGTGGTTTTAATTTGCATTTCTTTGATGACTAGTGAGGCTGAGCATTTTTTCATGCATTGGTTGGCTGCTCGTATGTCTTCTTTTGAGAAGTGTCTATTCATATCTTTTGCCCACTTTTTAAAAGGGCTGTTTGTTTTTTTCCTTTTTGGCACATTTGAGTTCCTTATAGATCCTATATGTTAGGCCTTTGTCAGATATATAGTTGGCAAATATTTTTTCCCAGTCTGTGAGCTGTCTTTTCACTCTCTTGATAGTTTCTTTTGTTTTGCATAACTTTTCAGCTTGATGAGGTCCCAGTTGTCTATCTTATCTCTTATGGCATGAACATCTGGTGTTTTTATCAGGAATTGGTTGCCTACTCCAAGTTCCATAAGGGTGTTTCCTGCATTTTCTAAGATTTTTATAGTTTGAGGATTTACATTTAGGTCTTTGATCCATTTAGAGTTGATTCTTGTGTATGGTGATAGGCAGGGGTCCTGTTTCATTCTTCTGTATGTGGCCAGCCAGTTTTCTCAGCACCATTTACTGAATAGATTCTCCTCTCCCTGGTGGTTGTTAGTGGAGGCTTTGTCAAAGATGAGTTGGTTGAGAAATTGAGGTTTTGCTTTCGGAATCTCTATTCTTTTCTATTGGCCCCTATGCCTACTCTTGTACCAATACCAGGCTGTTTTGATTATTGTAGCCTTATAGTAAAGTTTAAAGTCTAGAGGTGTGATACCTCCTGCTTTGTTTCTTTTGTTAAGACTTGTTTTGGCTATTCATGGACATTTATTTTTCCATATGATTTTCTGTATTGTCATTTCCAGGTCTGAGAAGAATGATGTGGTAATTTAATGAATATTGTATTGAATCTATAGATTGTCTTTGGTAGAATAGACATCTTAACAATGTTGATTCTTGCAGTCCATGAGCATGGAATAACTTTACAGTGCTTTTGTGACAATCTCAGGGTATTCCACCTTGACTTTAATCTAGAATGTATGGAGATTTGAAGTTATCTCAAACATACTTTTAAGGCCACTGACATTTGCGATCTCAAGCAGTTGATCCTCTTCTAGCAAGGACAAAGTCGATTCACATGGCCTATTCACAAATGGGTCGTGGATCCAATCCTTCTCAGTTCAGGGGTCTTTTGTGGTTTGGAAATAATGCTCAAACTCTTTTGAAAGCTGAGATAGGGAATTATGCAACAGCTGAGAGAAAGAAGACATCAGTCTCAAAATCTCTGTTAATGTTCGAAACATGTCAAAAATCCCAATATTCGCTCATCACCCCCATAATTTCAGTTTGGCTTTCAATGTAGCCATTTTATCTGTCAACTTGAACACAGGTGTCAATCTCCCCTGAAGTTACAGACTGAGTTCATCGAGCAGGTTGAATATGTCATACAAGTAAGCAAGTTTTGTGCTCCTTTCTGTATCTCTGATACATGTTGCCAGTGATGACTGTTTTTCTAAAATAAATCTCTGGAGTGACTCTCATAACTCAAAAACTCTGGCCAGTGATCTGCCTTTAGAAAGCCATCTCACTTCTGTGTGTAAAAGAAGTGTGTGTTCTGTGTCCATCTCCTCACAGAGCTGCATGAACAGACATGAGTTAAGGGCATACACTTTAATGTGGTTGATAATTTTAATAACATTCTGCAAAACATTGTTAAGTTCAGGTGACTTTTTCAGCTAGCCAGCATTTCTCTATGGAGATAGCACAGTGTATAGGCTTACATTCAGAAGCAACCTCTTTGAACTGATTAGTGAGACCAGAAAGTCATCCAGTCATGGCAGCCATCCATCTGTGCATATACCAACACAAAATGACCAATTCAGTTTTCCTGATATGCAATCATTCAAAGACTTGATTAGTTCTGCAGTGGTGATATTGGTTGGCAACAAAAGTGCACATAACATATCCTCATGCACATCCTCCTGAAAAATATATCACACAAAAATGAGCATTGTTGTCTTGTCAACATCGGTAGACTCATCAACCTGGATTGCATACGATGGTGACTCTAACAATTGTGCCTCATTATCCTCTGCTATTTCATCAACTTATCTAGTTATGGTGTTAGCTGAAAGAGGAACATGTGCCACCTTTTGAACTGTAGCCTTTCCTAAAAGTTCATGACAAATGTCCTTAACAGCAGGCAGTATCAACTCTTCATCAATAGTATAGGGCTTCTTAGCTTTAGCAATGTGGTTAGCCACTAAGAATGATGCTCTCAGTGCAGACACATTTGATGAACTGATGGCCTTCAATAATTGCTTCTGCTCATCATGTTTACTTTTTCTTCCCCCTTTTGAAAAACTCCAAAATTTGTCTTTTAATGCAGAACATTTGGTCACCATGCGGCAAAGTAGTTTTGAAGTTTTCATGGCTTCATTGGATAGCTGGTCACCATATATTATACAAAGCAGGCTTAGATAATGTTAATCACCTGTTGCAATGAACCTGTAATTTAAGTAGGATGCTTGGTATTTTCTTTTAAATGCAGCTTTCTTTTTATTGGTAGTCTTAGAGTCTTTTGCTGTCTCATTCTTGGGTCTTTCCTTCTTTTCAAAGAAGATCTCGATTAGCTTATGAACTTACCAAAACTGTGGCTGAGACAAGTGCTTAGTGTAGAAAAGAGGCACAGACAGAAGTGGGAAATAAAATAATGGGCAGGTCATGCATGGACTAAATAAGTGTTGAATTCAACTTAAAGTCTGCCAACAGATGCAGCTATACAAGTGTAGTACATCAACTCACTTCCACTCACTCATAGGGTTTTGATATGAGTAGGCAAGCAACTGATTCATTATGGTCTGTGTGCAGTCAAACCTCACTGCTAATGTTAATCTGTATTTACAGCTACTCCCCAGCACTATCATCACCACCTCAGCTCCACCTCAGATCATCGAGCATTAGAGTCTCATAAGGAGAGAATAACAAAGATCCCTTGCATGATCAGTTCATAATAGGATTCACGCTCTTATGAGAATCTAATGCCACCACTGATCTGACAGCAGATGGAGCTCAGGCAGTAATGTGAGCAATGAGGCATGGCTATGAATACAGATGAAGCTTCACTTGCCCATCTGTCACTCACCTGCTGCTGTGCAGTCTAGTTCTTAACAGACTAGTCTGTGGCTTGGGGGTTGGGGACCCCCTGCTCTAGAAGACACTATTCTGATTTAATATGATGCATATCCAGACAGTCCTGCCAGGGTCTCCATCTCTGCCTGCTATATAGAGATTAGTAAAAGGCATACACACCCTAAATTTCTTTTGACTATCTAGCCCATGTACATCTTCCTAATAAACCCTAACCCTGCACTAAATTAAATTCAATAGGCATCTTCAAATGCCAACTCTGTACAAGGCATGGTGTTACCACTGGAACTGGTGATTGGCTAAGTCCTTTGATAACAGAAGCAGCACCCCAAGGGTGGCCTGAGAATGGGCCCTCAGAGTGTTCTGTTTTAGAGCACTGAGCTCTCCCTCTTTACAAACCTTTCTCTCCATTTGTTGACATCGCATTCATAGTGCAATCCATCTTATGCCCTGTGAACAAAGGTGAGTTGTGACAATTTGGGAATAGTATGGGAAGTGAGCTCATTTTATTAATTGAGTCATTCATTCATCTGTTCAATACTTATTGAGCACCTACTATGTATCATACACCATACTGAATGTTGGTCATATCAGAACTAGCAGACACAGTCTTTGTCTTTTAGGAATTCACAGCCAGTGGGGAAGGCAAATAAGTGAACCAAAAAAATAAGACAATGTGGGTGATAGACGTTAAGGTAGAGGAATGCATTAAGGGCAATATCTAACTTCGTGAGAACACATAGCTTCTTTGACAGAAATGTGTTTAACCTCCACAGTTTATAACAATATGATTTGTACAGTAAAGAGTCAACAAGGCCTAGACTCTGTTCCTGGCTCTGCCTTTGAAGCTATGTGTCTTTGGGAAGTCATTTCAGCATTCGATCCTCAATCCCCTCTTCTTTAAGGTGTAACTGATAATACCAGCTTGCCTACTTCACAGGATTTATTGAAAGGATTAATGGTCATGAGCATTATTTTTAAATTATAAAGAGCGCTGCAAAATAAATTACACAATCATAAGTTACATTCTTATGTATTTGTTGAATTTTAAAATAAAAGTTGTTCAGCACTTAGGTGAAATGCTGAACAACTCCACATACGTGTAAAACACCCTTTTCCTTTAAAAAACAGGGGAGTGAGAAACAATCGGCACAAAGCACTCTGGTTTGACTTTTAAATCAGTCCAGATGTTATCCCCATTTTACAAATGAGAGCATTGCGGTCCAACGAATTTGTCCAAGAACACAAGTTCTTAAAAGTTCAGACCTGGGCCACTTCCCAAAGTTTCTACATGTCAGCCTTTTTTTTTTTTTTTTAGAAACGGGGTCTCCCTTTGTTGCCCATGCTGGTCTCAAACTCCTGATCTCAAGCCATTCTCCCGCCTAGGCCTCCCAAGATGCTGGGATGCCAGGCTTGAGGCCCCACGCCCAGTGCGGTTGACAAATTTAAAACTACCAAGCCCCTGGATTCTGGGGCCGCCTTTCCTCTGGAAGCTCCGCCTCTCGGCAGCGGCGGGGATGGACAAGCCTTTAACTCCGCCCCGTGACGCTTTAGGCCACGCCCCCGGCGCTCCACCTCTCGCGGGATCTCTCGGGAGGACAGACGGGGTCAGGTCCGATCATGGCGGCTGAGGAGGCCGATGTGGATATCGAAGGGGACGTGGTGGCGGCGGCGGAACAGCCAGGGTGAGGCGTAGAGACTGGGTGTCGCCGGGACAGGGAGGGGTGCGGATGCGAGGAGAGGGCCCTGAAAAGGCGGCAGGTCAGGCAGATGATAAGGGCAGAGGACTGCTGGGCTAGGGTCCCCTGTGGGCCGGGAGGCGCCGCCCGCCGGCTTGTCCCGGGCCCAGCTGGCGGGTACCTGGGGCTCAGGTGCTCAGGTTTCGCTCTCACCTCGTCCTGGGGTGCCGTCAGGGCGCCGATTTCGCCTACGACATTGCGCTTGCTCCAACAATTAGATCCCCTCTTCAATTTCCTCCACTTCAGAATGTCCCTGGAAGCTCCCCGACAACTAGGATAAGGGCGGCCCGACGCGAGACCCGAGCTCAGGGACCCTCGTCGCGAACCATGTGACCTTGGGCGAGTCGTTTCATCCCTTCTCCCACGTAGGGGTAATGGTAAACAGCTTCCTGAGCGGCCGCTTGACCTAGAGGGAAGGGGCCGGATTTTAGAGTTGGTCGTTCTCGGTTTTGCATCTGCATTTGCTGTCTCCCAGCTACTCGCGTGTGACCTTGGGCAAGACACTTAACTTGTGGAGCGTCAGACTGCTCCTGTGTAAACTGAGAATCATGTTGTGTGTACCTCGCAAGGTTGTGAGGATCCAGCGCAATCTCGACGGGATATGCTTTGGCAAACGCAAAGGGCTCTGCCAGTGTGCTTCTTGCCACCCCGTTACCCTCGGGGACGGCATTGTGAGGATCAAGTGAGGGCTGGCTATTTAATACCGACTCCTTCCAAATAGGCCGGTGTGGTTTGAAACGGAACCTCCTTTGACATCTTGCTTTCCGAGTAAGAAGTGGGTCTCCTTTCAGTAAGGGAAGGAGGCCTAGACTGGTCAGGAAGCAGAAGACCTGAGTTCTAAACTCAACCGGCTTTTGTTGTTAATTACTTTCTCAGAACTCTGTTAGGTTGAACCATAGGGCATTGCCCGTATCAGACCATTTCTGATCAGTAAAGTGGCAGTTCCGTGTCTTTCAGCCTAATACTAGGGCCTCTGTGGACTGGGGAGAAGAGTGCCATCCCAGCCCATGAGGACACTAAGGTAGTGTGTTTAAAAGTGTCTCGGGAACTCTAAGGCGCTATAAAAATGTGATGAGTAATTAAAGCAAGTATAGTCATTCTCTCTCAAATCTTTAGACAAAGGAGTCCAAAGCTATGCAGATGAGAGGGAGCCTTTACTAGCAATAATTGTTGACATCCATATAGTGTTTAAATTTTGACTAAGTGCTTTGCATGCTTGATTTATTTACTTTTCACAACAAGTCAGTGAAATAGGTGGGTAGGGATACTTAGCTGCAGTCCAGAAAGAAATGTACTTGACCCTGGCAACACTAAAGATCACCTGAGGGCATTAGCTCTATACTTTTTCCATAGGTTTATCTTAATTTTTTGGTTGTTTCACATTTTTCTCCCTTTTTTTCTTTTTTTTCTCTTCCTGTTTTGCTTGAGCCTAGGTCTAGCTGTGGCATTTATGGTAATCCTAGTCTCATACAACCCAGGTTATAAAAATTACTAATTCCTGATGGTCCTCATTTTATACAGCTCCAAGGAGCATCATTAACATTATATTCTGGTGAATGGTGGCCCATGGTGTTAAGGCTCCAATCATATTGAATTTAGTGTAAGCAGTACCCTCTGAAATGTGTAGTTACAGATGCTGTACATGAGGGCTCAAACCTGTAATCCCAGCATTTTGGGAGGTCAAGGCAGGAGGACTGCTTGAGTCCAGGAGTGCAAGACCAGCCTAAGCAACGTAGCAAGACCTCATCTCTACAAAAAAAAAAAAAAAAAAAAAAAAAATCAAGAAATTAGCTGGTGGTGGCATGCGCTTGTATTTTCAGCTACTTGGGAGCTGAGACAGAAGGATCACCTGAGCCCAGGAGGTTGAGGCTGTGGTGAGCCATAATCATGCCACTGCTCTCCAGCCTGGGCGACAAAGCAAGATCCCAACTTAAGAAAATAAAATAAATTTAAAAAAAGAAAAAAAATGAAATGTGTAGTTACAGCTGGTAAACGACATCTGTGAAACCCTTGAGGATTATTTTAAAACACACTTTTATGCACTTGCTAAGTGCTAGATACTAAAGTTAGAAGATGACATTGAAATGTTTCCATTTCCTTTCTACTTCTACTACTCCGTCTTAAGCTTCTTTTCTTCTGTTTGTCCTTTAAATCATGGTGTTGCAAGGGGTTTTACCAAAGGACTTTTGTTCACTGACTGTACAGCCCCTTGGTGATACCACCTCTAAAGATTTCAATTTCTGTTTGCTAGATTGAACCATATGAAATTTTGTCAATGTTTGACCGTTTTTGACCTGCTTGCTGATGTTTCTCAAATCTGTTACCAACCTAGATCTCTCTCCTGCACTTCAGATCCATTTATCCGATTCTCAGAACCTGTCTGCACTTGGATGTCCCACAAGCACCTCAATTTCAGCTTGTAAACTTTCACCACCACTGCCTCTTCACTGTTGCCTAGTACAAAAATGGCACCTGTATCCACCCAGTCACCCAAAGCACAGACCTAAACTTCATCACTTTTCCTTACCTCCCTCCTTCCGCTCCTCTTTCTTAAGAGTTATTTAGGTCCTGTTGATTCTGTCTAAATATCCTCTCAAATGTATTCACTTCTTCCTCTTCACACTACTTGCTCCCTAGGAATAAGTTGCTGTCCCCTTTCTCTAGTATTTTTTTGCCTCTCCCCCCCACTCGTTAGTATTTTTATAATCATTCTCTTACCTGTTCCTTGTCTCCTTGGCGCCCTTTTATTCTTTCCTGAAGTTAGAGTAGTCTTTTTTTTTTTTTTTTTTTTTTTCACATTCAAATCCTTCTTTGAATATCTTTGTTTTGGTTCTTCCATTTAGTTTAGTTTTTTTTTTTTCTTTTTATGAGTGGTGTGGTATTGATGGTGGTATTGATGATTTAGATATGGCTAAAAGATTTAATTGCAAAGCTGAATTCTTCTAGTCACATGGATACTCATCAGCAGAAACTGATCATGGTCACAGATGATTGTGGTTGTTGCTTTGTAGTATTTTTTTTTTTTTTTCGTGTTATTCACTTAACTCCTCAGTGGGTTTTATGATAAAATCTTCAGTCATTAACTACTAGAGACCTGTGTGATCCATTCCCCACCCACGTTGTTCATTCAGTTATTGATTGCCAAAACCCTGGATATATAGCAATGATCAAAACAAAGTCCCTTCCCGCATTGAACTAACATTCTTGTTGGAGGAGTCAGACAGCAAACCTATAGGTGTGTCAAATGGAGATAAGTGAGAAAGATGAAGGAAGGTGGGTGAATGGCTTGTCAGCTTTGTCTCTTACACTTTCCCAGAAAAATTATAAGATCAGAAACTATAGAACTTCAGAGGTGGTGTAAGTATAATGAAAGACAGTATTTGAAAAAGGGAAAAACAGCAGAATTGGCAACAGGTAGAATGCGGGTTGTGAAGAAAAAAGGGCAGGTTCAGATTTCTGGCTTGTGCACCTAGGGAGAAGGAAGTGCTGTTGACTGAGACAGGAACAATGAAAGAGTAACACATTCAGAATGAAAGGTGATTTCGGGTGTAACCATGTTAATTTGTGTACCTGTGCAAATGTAGGTAGGTATCCAGGTGCATGCTCTAGAGTATGATTGTTGCTGATCCTTCTTATTGAGGAATACTGTGTGAAAAAATTTCTGTAGTGAACTTGACATGATAGCAGTTCCACCTCCTGTACTCTTGACAGACCTAGTTATTTGAGCAAAAGTTTCCTTGTGCTGATACAAGTCTCAAAATCCTTTATTTAGCTGTTCTGGTTGTTTCTTCCAGATCAGAGTTGACATTTAAATTTAAACCTATTTGCCATTAGCAACTGAGAAGTTATTGCTTTTAGTTCATTATAGACAATTGTATTGTAACCAGTCTAGGATTAATTAAATATTCAAATTTGTAAACTTTGTTGATAGGTTTTTGCCATCTTAGAAGTACAAAATTCTTATCACTAGACTAGGTCTAGAAAAAGTAACAACTTACATAAGAAACTATAACTTCAAGATATACAAAAGCAGAATATTAAATTTATATCATGGATCCCACAAAAGTTAAATTATTCAGCTTTTTCAAAATGAGATAAGGGATGTAACTTTAAAGCGTTCTTACTAGTTCTGTGAAAAGAGTGAGAATTAACAAAGTTTGATCCCCCCCATGGGCATAGAAAAGCCCCAAATTTATCAGATTAATCTTTTTTAATTATATAAGTTGTAATTAGCATCACATTTAAAAAAAAAAATCTGTTCATCATACTTTCCTTTGAGTATTTTCTGTTTTGGTTCTTCTATCTAGTTTATTGGGGTTTTTTTTTTTCATGTTATGGGTGGTGGTCTTTATGATTTAGATATAGCTAAAAGATTTAATTGCAAAGTTGAATTCCTCTGTACCTATGGATACTCATCAGCAGAAACTGCATGTTGGTTCATGTTCACAGAGCATGTTGTGGTTGCTGCTTTGAGTGTTTTTTTCCTCATGAAATTGTTTACTTTTTTGTAAAAAGAAGTGAACAGTCAGACTTGATGTTTAGCAATTAAGATATGGTAGCTTAGGGCTACTATGTATTTTGCAGGCCAAAGAGATAGAGCAGGCCTTTCTGCAATGTTAAATCTGTTTGTTAAGGGGAGAAGGGAGCTAAATATTTGCTTGGCACCTGCAACCTTCCAGACATTGTGCCATGTGAGTTAACACCCATTAAGTGGTATAATATCACTTATATGTTCATTTTCATAATTATTACAGAAGCAATGAAAATACAGCATCAGTTTTACAAGATCACTATCTTGATTCATCATGGAGAACTGAAAATGGCCTTATTGTAAGTATTTAAGAAACTGTTAGGTGCATTAAACTGTTACTCATTGCCCAGAGTGCCTTTTCAAAAAAACTTAGTGCTAGTTCTCAACAATCACAGATGTATTATGTTGAAACCTTTTTCTTACTTTAAAAATAAAAACCTCTTCTTTCTTTTGGCTTTGAGAAATGGCCTATTGAGAAACAAGCCAGCTAGATTTAGATACAGATCCTTGCTCTACCATTTCTCAGATTTGTGAACCTGTTTCATTGACTGAGATAGGAAACAATGGAAAAGTAGCACCTAAAAAGATTTCTTCACCTAAAAAAATGGGAATTATTACAGGGTTTCTTTCTTCATTTAGCAGTTACTTATTGAGTACTTACTGCTTGCCAGTCACTAGACCAAGTTTGAGGGGTGCGACTATAATAATGACAGACATGGTCCTTCTCTCAAGGAGTTTGTATTCTACAGGGGGGTTAGGTGGTAAACAAGTAGACAAACTAGTTATGGATTTCGAAGGAAATAAGCAAGATGCTGATTGAGAGTACTAGGGTAGAGAACCTACTTACTTTAAGTTGTCAGTGAGGGAAACTCTGAGTAAGTGAGATTTAAGTTGGGGGAAAAAGGGTAGACACATGAAGAGTTGAGAGAAAAAAACTTAAGCAGAAGCAACAGCAAGTGCAGAAGTTCTGGTTGAAGACCAGGATCCAGAATATGGTGAGAAAGGGAGGAGTGACAGCATGTGACCAGGTTGGAGAGGCAGGCTAGAACTCTACCATATAGGCTTTTGTGTTAGACTGTGTTAAAGTGTTTAAATTTTATTATAAATGAAACATTTCATATAAGTTATGTATATTTATTCAGATTAGTCAATTAACTTCTATAAAATTCCTTTTGAGTACTGTGGTAGAGATTAGATTGGAGAGGAATGGAATCAAAGGGACCATTTGGGAAACATTTGCAGATTTGAAGCAAGATTTGAGGATGGGTCTTGGCTTGAGGTGGTAGCAGAAGAGATAGAGCAGGTAGATTTGACTTATATTTTGAAGGTGGAACTGGTTTATAGTTTGAATGTGGGGAGTGAGGGAAGACTCTGCAATGATTCCTGAGTTTTTAGGTGGAATAACTGAGTAGTTAGTAGTGCCTTTTATAAAGTTGGGAGGGCAGGGGGAGAAGCAGGTAGAGACGTAATGGTGAGTTTTGTTTTGGATATGTTAAATTTAAGAAGCCAATCAGATATCCAAGTAGAAGTCTTGAGTAGGCAGATATAACAGTCTAGAGCTCGGAGAAGAGAATGAGTTGAAGATTTATAACTTTGTCAGTTGAAAATGAGTGTGATCATTCATAGAGATTGTGGCTGAAGGAAAAAAGAGAATTACAGTGAGTTTTGGAAATAAGCAAAGTGTCTGATGCCTAATAAATAGTTCCTCATACATGCTGGCCATTTTCACTTCCATCACGGGTAGAAAGATGAACCTTGGAATCTAGCAGACGTGAGTGTAAGGTCTCTGCTCGTCCATTTGAATAGCTAGTAGTGCTGTGAATGCATCTGTGAAGTATTAATGCTTGTCTCAGTGTTACCATGGGAATCAAAGATATGTCTGGGTGCTCAATAAATGGTATCTGCTATTATTTGTAATTATCATCTTATGTATCGTTATTTAACAAACAGAAGATAATGTCAAAAAACAATAAATAAAAAGAAAAATATTTAATCCTTTTTAATAGCCTTGGACCCTGGATAACACCATCAGTGAAGAGAACAGAGCTGTTATTGAGAAAATGTTGTTGGAAGAAGAGTATCCTTTAATGATTATGAGGAAAGTAAGGGTTTCAAGGTTAAAAAAATCTGTAAATACAAAAGTCACAAGAGGCCACTGTTTACTAGTTGGGTTTTACTCAGCCCCAGATTGCTATTATATTATCATGTTACCTGTGCATGCAGAGTACAGCACTTCGTTCCTCAGTTGTTTCACTAAGTCTGAGATCTAACTCCATATTTTTGAGTTTTTGTTGTTAGCCAACTTTTTATGATATTTGAATATCGAATATAAATGATAGAATAATTAAGTCATTTAGAGCCCTAAATTCAGGCTTCTATTTTCAAAGTTATATAAGGTGAAACACAGAGAATTATCGTAGATGAACCCCATTTAGGCTTTCTTATTCTCTAACTCTCCCCAAACGTTGCAGTTAAAACCTAGATTATTGTTTTTCAATGAGATAATTTACAATTTTCAGGTAGCCTTGTTTAAAACTAAAGCAGATGAAATTAATTTTAATAATCTATATTATTTAACCCAGTATATTTGAAATGTTCTCATTTTGATTTTAATCATTATAAAAACATTGAGATAGTTTACATTCTTTGCTTCATACTAAGTCTTTGAAATCCATTGTGTTTTATATTTATGGTACATCCCAGTTTATGCAAACCATGTTTCAAATGCTCAAAAGTCACACGTGTGGTTGGTGGCCACTGTGTAATTCTAGATAAATGAACACTTAAGTAGTCACTGGTTCACTTCCAGATATGGAAGCAAATAATGAGAATAAGTTACATGTAAGCATTCAGAGGATAGGAAAAGTGTTTTCTTATATCTTTATCCTCAGCACCTAGTACCTAGCATAGTACCTGACATACATAGTATAGTCAGTAAGTATTTGTTAAATGAATAATATTCCAGAGTAATCTAACAGTATTTAAAGTTTTAAGAACTTAAGAGGGAGGCACCATGGTAGGTTTAATGTGAATATTTGCTACTTTTATTAGGGTAGAGAAGATCTCTGAACTCTCCTCTGTTACCTGTAGAAATAAGGAAACAGGCTAGGCATGGTGGCTCATGCTTGTAATCCCAATGCTTTGAGAGAATGAAACAGGAGGATTACTTGAGGATAGAAGCTTGAGAGCATCCTGGGCCACAGAGTGAGGTCCCATCTACAAAAAAATTTAAAAATTAGCCAAGTGTGGTAACTCACACATGTAGTTGCAACTAGTTGGGAGGCTGAGGTATGAGGGTCACTTGAGCCCAGGAATTCGAGGCTGTAATGTGCTATGATCGTTCCACTGCACTCTAGCCTGGGTAACAAAGCAAGACCCTGTCTCTAAGATAATAAAATATGGCCAGGTGTAAGTGGCTCATTGCCTATGATCCCAGCACTTTAGGAAGCTGAGGTGAGAGGATTGTGTGAGCCCAGGATTTCAAGACCAGCCTGGGCAACATAGTGAGACCCTGTCTATTCAGAAAGAAAAAAAAAATACAGACATACTACCAAATTGCCTTGGACAGCCAATCAGTTTCATCCATTACATTCTCCATATGTCTTGGAAAAAAGATTTAAGTATTGGGGCTATGTTTTCTCTTAGTCACTTCTAATAGGGAAGATAAGGGAAATTAGCATTTATGTAGCGCATATTTGTGTAGGCTGTGTGTTATTTGATTTTACATGTAATTAATCTATATAACAACCCTGTAAAGTGTACACAGTTTTGGTGTGCTTTTTACAGACTTGGAAAGTACTTTGAGAGGAATTGATTTAACTTGAATATGTAACGTTTATATAAGTCACATAAAAATTATATGACCGTAACATTGTTTTAAAAAGTTTCCTTAATAATTACACAGGTATTATTTATCTAAAAAATCACTACCAGAAAAATTCTGGCTTGATCAAAAGGAAGATGATAAAAAGCACTTAAAGAGGTAAAATCAATGTGTAATATTTTTAGAAGTCTGGACTGTGTTTTGAGAAACTTGACACACTTCCTTATTCTTTTTTTTTTTCATGTGGTGCAGTCTGCAGAAGACAGCAAAACTCATGTATGTACTTATGCTTTATATTTTAAAACCCTTTTTGATCAGTTAAAAATTACAGGAGTTTTTGTTGTTGTTTTTAATTATAGTTGGCTTGTGGAAAAGCCCTCTTGAACTGGGGTTATACCAAAACATAAAATAAATAGAAAGAGAAGTTTTTTTGTAATGCCACAGGGAATGCCACAGGTATAATTTTATGATGTTATTTATTTTCTAGAATTTCTTGTATGGCCCTACATAGACAATTTCATTAGATTGTGGAAAATAAGGTTTTTAGGAATTTATGGGGAAATTTTAAGAATCTGTTGTGATTTATTTGATTTCTATTGCTCTGTCAATTTTTGTTTTCAACAAAATTTTTATTTGGATTTGTGGCTTTCAAAAATTTAGAGAAATGAGCTATTTAAAAAATATCTTTTCCCTGTAGTTGAAAAATGTTGATGTTATTTCTTATTCAACATTTATAACTTGAAAGTTTTTGATCCCTTAAAGGGTGGATTTACATATTTGCAGTTGTCTAAGCGCTTGAACACTGAGCAGCCTTTAGCTTTTATATTTTGCTTAATAAACAGCAAAATGAAGTTAACAGAAGGATTAATCACTTGCTTAAATTAAATTAGTAAGCTTTATTAATATTTTGTTTTTCATTTCTTGAGATAATGAATTTTAAAAGTAATAAATGTAATGTCATTTTTTTTTTTAACTTTTTTTCTGGCTCAGTATTTACATGGGTTTACATAAAAGAACCAAAGAGATAATATTTCTGGAACCAATTTAAACTCTTATATGCTTTTCAGGATTTAGGAATATATCAATGCCTGCTGCTTTGTATCCAGTCTAAGGGAGCCTGTTTGTTCATGATCACATTGACTTCCTTTGATGTCTTCTAGTGTTACCTTCACTCAGACCCAAAGCTTATGTCTTTGGGGACTCCTGTCATCCTGAGCTAGAGACATGTGACAGGGTAAATCTCTCCCCCCAGGTAGAGGCTGCAGCCGTCTTCTTTTTTTGTTTTTTTGTTTTAGTCTCAAAGTATGGAATTTAGCCCATGGCTGTCTATAACCTTTAGCTGCATAAATATGGAATATTCCATTTCGGAAATTTTTTTTGCAATTTCTTTTTTCCCCCTCAGGGCACACTCTCCCACAAAACCAGCCAGTTACTCAGTAAAGTGGACGATAGAAGAAAAAGAGCTGTTTGAACAAGGGCTGGTAAATAAAGCAATTTTTAATTTATAGTAAAATGATTCTCGAGGCAAATATTGATAGAGTTATAAGGTTAAATTAATTTTTAGAGGTCAGAATCTTCTTTTTAGTTAGTTATAACACCTTTAGTTTTTTTGTAACTAGAGTAATGATGTTTATATATAGTATATAAGAAAATTCCTTTTAACTTGTATCTAAGGTACTAAAATAAATACAGATCTATAGTTTTCACATTTTCTTGGTATTAACAAAATTCAAGAAATTGAACCATATCTGTATACATGACACCAACTACCTGGATTAAAAGGCAAAATTATTTAGCAGTCTGGTGCTTTTTGGCAAAACAAAACAGAAACTTGTGTATTTGAAACTGTCTAGGTGATCAGCTGAGTTTTTGTTCAGATATTTGGCATTATGTATACAGTCTTAATAGTTCAGTGCATGTAAATGAAAACCAGAACTATTTCTTTTGCACTGAGATCTATTTAAATGCCCATAAGCTGCATGATAGGAAAAATATGTATGCCAGTTTTTATTCTGAAAATATACCTTAATATGAAGAAATCTTTAATAAAGTAGTTAGGATTTTTTTTTTAATTATCATGACTAGGTTATATCTTTTTTTTAACGTGTATGTTATTCAGTATTCTAATTAATTTTGAAATTCTATGTATTTATATATTGCATAGAATATTTGTATAGTATTTATGTAAGATTTATGAATGCTAATTGAAATATTGTTAATACTTCTACAGATAAGAAATAAGATGTATGTTTGTATTCTAGTTAGCATCATGATATCTATTTACTCTGATGTTCTTATATAAAATATGGTAACTATCTTGAGGTTTTTATCTCTTTACAGTTTTTCCTATACTGGGAATATTTTTTATATTGGTATTTCAGTCTATTACATGTTTATCATTTATATAATCTAATCAATCAGCCATTTATTTAAGATTACTGACAACTGGTGTTTTGCCCCTTACCCAAGGCCAGATATATATATGCACACATATGCAAATGGGTTCCCAACATAAGGCTCATTTTTTGGATTGTTATTGTTGACATTGGCGATAATTGTGGGGACTACATTTGTATGACTCGGAATTTAAAAAGTTCCTAAAGTTATAGGGAGGTGCTAAGTCTTTCTCTTACTTTCATCTTAGCCTTCACTTCTGTTTGTCTAAGGTAACCAGTGTCATCTCTTCTTTGTGTTTCTTTCCAGAGACACTTTGTCCATATAGAAGCATTTGTGTACTTATTTATATAGAAGATACATAAACATCTGTCTGTCTACATTAAGAGAGATTTTAAACTTAGAGTGTTTTCCCACACAAAAAACATGGAATTATTGGTTGTATTCCCAGCCTTTTTAACCCACGGATAAAGTTTGCTTACAGGCTGAATTCTCTTAGTCTTGGGAGAAGGGAATTGTTTGGTACTGAATGATGAAGGAAGGTTTTTCCTTCATTTTCCTGGGCATAGGACTGTCCCTTTGTTCTGTTGTGAAATTGGTGAATGTTTTCTTTGCTCCTCTTTATTTATTTATTTATTTTTAGAAACAGGATCTCGTTATGCTGCCCAGGCTTTGAACCCCTGGCCTCAAGTGATCCTCCTGCCTCAGCCTCCTGAGTAGCTGGGACTACAGGCGCGTGCCACTGTGCCCGTCATCTTTGTTCCTCTTGTTAGTGTCCCCTCCCCAATTTTTTTTTTTTTTTTTTTTTTTTTTAGTGCCCATATTACCTACTACTCAATTACTCACACCTTTCCCAGATCTCTCCTGTCTCCAGAAATGGTCCATGCTACCTACCAAGTTGTCTATATACCTTCATCCCACAGTTATCTATTTACCTTTTTTCCACATAAAGATAAGTAGTTCTTCAGTAAGTTGATCTCAGCGTGTTAAGAGCAATCTTAAATAATTTATTGTTATAATTAGTATTAACTTTCTTTGCATTTTTAAGAAATTGTCCATATGTCAGATTTTCTAGTGAATATCAGAATACGTGTATAAATTAAGATTTATCACTTAGGTCAGATCTTTGAAGATGATTTGCTGCCATTAAGGTATGACTGCCTGGCCTATAAATCTAATAACCCTGTGGTCAGCTCTCTTGAGTTGTAGCTAGTTTTTCTTTTTTCTTACTTTTAGGAATTCTAAAACATTGGAATTACTGCACTACCTTGGAAAATAGAGAGTATCGTGTGTTAGGAATATTGTAAAGAGGATTTAGGTATTAAATGATAGTTAAACTTGTTACCTAAACCTTCCTTTTAGCTCTCAAATTATGTATGTTCCTTCCTGCATTGAGAACACTCAGGAGCTCCCTCGAGTTCTCAGTTTTTTCCTTCCACAGCTTCAGTATTAGGAGGTATACAGCCTTTGACACCCAGAGGGGTATCAAGAGGCATTAGTTGAAATCTGTCTCATTCGAGATTCAATCTTTTAGGTCATTTCACTGTGATATCTGATAGAGTAAAAGTCTCTCCTATGAGACACATAATAGATATTGTAAGATTTGGAATTTGGGTAAAAAAATATTTTTTTGAAATTATCACAGAACATGTCGAGTTGATTGTAAGTGGAAAATGTACCCCTGCATCCCTTTTGGGCACTATTTTATTCTCAAAAGTTGTCTTAGAATTGGAACATTGTAATGTGCAATATTAATTCATATTTAGGTAATAGAAGTAATGGGTCCTCATTTAGCTAACTATTTTCCTAAAAAGTAATTTCTGAATCATTTTGGTCAGTTTTCAGTAGTCCAGTTTCCAAAGGAAGAATGCGGGCTTTGATTTTAAGAGCATAGTCTATATAGAAGACTTTTTTGTGTGCTTTAGAAAATAAGGTTGGGGTTTTTTTTAGTTGTTTTGTTTTTGTTTTTTAATGTGGCTGTTGCTTGGACTATTCATAAGTAAATTAATCAAAAATATTTTTTCCATTTTGATAACATAGACTAAATTTGGTCGAAGGTGGACCAAAATTGCAAAGCTAATTGGAAGTCGCACTGTTTTACAAGTAAAGAGTTATGCCAGACAGTATTTTAAAAATAAGGTAAGCAGAATCCTAGTTAATAGTGATAATGTTAGGAATAAACAAAATTAGTAAGCAGAACTATTTTTAAAATTCAGGTATTAAAGTCTTATTGTTAAAAGCTTTTATAGTGAAAGAATTTTATACCCACATACTTATATTATACAAATATTTATCTTAAAAATGTTGAAATATATCTTCAGTGTTTTGAGTGTTGCTATTAAATAGGTATCATTTTATACCACTTAATTTCATAAAGTTAAATGGACAAATAATAACTGCTCAAAAAGAATCCCGTAAAGTAAATTGTATTTCAAAGAGAAAACCTTTGAGGTCTTGTCTTGATTCCTCTGGAAAAATTTTTTTTCAATATTTGTATTTATAGAAACTGAAGAATTGAACAATGAAATTTTTATAATTGTTGGGAAGAATCGTCTGAAACTAATAAATTACAGTGTTAAGTGGTTATGGTCTAGTTCCTTAATTTTTCAAGTAATTTGTGCTGTATTCAACAATGTAGTTTTGATATTTAGAATTATTTATTTATTTATTTATTTGAGTTGGAGCTTTACTTTGTCACCAGGCTGGAATACAGTGGCATGCTCACAGCCACCGCAGCCTCCACCTGCTAGGCTTAGGCGATCCTTCCGTCTCAACCTTCCAAGTAGCCAGAACTACAGGTGCATGCCACCACACCTGGCTAATTTTTTTATTTATTTTAGAGATGGGGCCTTACCAAGTTGCCCAGGCTGGTCTCGAACCCCTGGGCTCAGGCAGTTCTCTTGCCTCTGCCTCCTAAAGTGCTAGGATTACAGGCGTGAGTCACCATGCCTGAAATTTAGAATTGTTTAATATGTTCTGTTTGAACTCCAGAAACATAATTATATAAAATTGGGAAGTGTCTTAAATGAAATCTGATGTTTTCTTTTAGTGTTAGTAATGTGCTCTACTCTGTAGATATATATGTATTAGCTGGGGCATAGGTAGTAAGTAATGGAATGGGGTCATCACATCAATCTTGTACTCTGTTTTTTAGCCAAACAAAAGCCTTGTCAAGGCATGTCACCCAGGTTGAGTTAATACCTCAGAACAGAATCAAGCTTAACTTGGTTATTCTTGCTCCTCTGCTTCTCAAACTGGACATGCAATGTACCTTGGAGTTTTTTGCTTAGAAACCTGGGGTGGAAGGCTATATTTTTAATATTATAACAGAGACGAGTATGGTATGACAGCTATGGCAAAATTTCATCTGAATTTTTAAGACTGAGGAGACGATTTCAAATGGAATAGCAAGGTTGTTAAAGGCTATTTTAGACAGTATATCCAAATCTTTCTCCTTTCTGCTACCCTTACCTTCTCTACATAGCCATCAACCTGAAATATGTGATTCTGGGATTCTTTTATGATACAGGATCTATAAGTAATCTCTTTGAGATCTGTCATATCCCCTTTGTATGTCAGTCATTTACAAGACTTTTTTAAAACTTTGTATATAAATATTTTATTTCAAGTTATTTTGCTCATTTGTTTTCATTATCTTTTTCTTGTTACATTACCAACTTTTTATGTCTATAATAGCAAATGTGGAAGATAATTTCATAACTTAAAATATAAGCTCTATGATAGAGTTGCATTGAATGAACCTGCAAAAAAGTTTGTTTCTGTTGTTTCTGTATTCAAAAAGATTGTTTTAGCATTGTAGGAAATGGGCAGTTGATATATCAGGCATTCTGAGAAATAAACCTTTCTAAATATTTTAATATCTTGTAGAACACCTTAGTACGACAGTTATTGACTCATTCTCTATGATTGATATGACCCAGGCCCTATTTTAAACTTAATATTGAGAAAAACAAGTAATAGTTAAATATAGGTCATGATTATTTATTTTTATTTTTATTTATTTATTTATTTTTTTGAGTTGGAGTCTCACTCTGTCACCCAGACTGGAGTGCAGTGGCTGCTCCTGGCCACTGCAGCCTTGACCTGCTGGGCTCCGGCCATCTTTCTGCCTCAGCCTTCCTAGTAGCTGGAACTATAGGCGCGCGCTACCACACTTGGCTAATTTTTTTGATTTATTTTAGAGATGAGGTCTCGTAGAAATGAGGTCTCACCAAGTTGCCCAGGCAGGTCTCGAACCCGCGGGCTCAGGCAGTCCACTCACCTCAGCCTCCCAAAGCACAGGATTACAGGCTGAGCCACCAAACCTGGCTATGATTATTTAATTAGTAAAAATCACCAGACCACGAATATTTTATATGTTTATGGAAATTGAAAATTGTGGTCTTTTATGTTTAAAATGCAATTGTAAATCCTCTAAAAAAAAGTGCATTAAAGATATAGTATACCATTAACATATACTCAGTTTAATAATACTCTGTTTTTTGTGCCAAGGATTAAATTTTAAAATCTTAATATTATTTTATTTTCGGATTTTTAACAAGGTAAAATGGGGCCCAGAGAAAGAAACACCAAATCAGAAGAACAGCAGTAATCTTCAGGTTAAAAATGAAGATAAAAAAACAAAGACATGGACACCATCATGTTTGAGGGGACGTGCTGATCCCAACTTGAATGCTGTAAAAATTGAAAAGTTATCTGATGATGAAGAGGTAGACATCACAGATGAGGTGGATGAGTTGTCTTCTCAAACATCCCAAGAGAATTCTAGCAATAATCTCTTATTAGACATTCCTAATAGTAAAATGCGTGAAACCAATCCAGGAGAATTCATTGCTTCAGACAACAAGGAAACTCACTCTTCTAAGTCTTCTAGGGACTATCTTCAGAATATAAAGCAAAATGAAACACTTTCAAGCTCAGAAGTTGCCTTGTGGACCAGAAAACAGAGCAACAGTGACAAATCAGTTGAATTAAATGATCAGAAACGTAATACACTGATTAAAAGCTGCATCAAGCATGATGGAAGTGGAATAATAGATGATTCCAGGCAGTTGCCTTCTCCAGAGCTTTGTGAAATTCAGAAAGATTTGAGTGATAATGAAATGCTCTTTCATTCTTCTTGCCAAATGTTGGAGGAAAGTCATGAGGAAGAAGAGCTTAAGTCACCAGAACAAGAGATAGAAATAGATAGAAATATAATTCAAGAAGAAGAAAAACAAGCAATTTCTGAGTTTTTTGAGGGGCGCCAAGCTAAAACACCAGAGCGCTATTTGAAAATTAGAAATTACATTTTGGATCAATGGTAAGAATGAATTACATTTTAGATGCTGTTTTAAAACCCTGTAACTCTGAAGTATTTTAATTAGGTCTATGCAGTGTTTAGAATTTTTCTTAGAGAGCGTTCACATGTATTATCATGTCAGTAGGTAGGATTTAACATTTCTTATAGTAAAACTTTTTTGAAAGCTTTGGTAAACATTGTAATCTATGGCTATCATAACCTATTTGTTCATTAGAGTGCTTGGCCCTGGATAAAAGGCATAAATGATTGCTCTAGAAGCAATTTCTTAGGATAGTGTTGGGAAGGTACAGATAGAGATCACTACAGTACTGGAAAAGGGGGAGAATTTCTTTCAGGTTTATCATGTACTTTGAGTACAAAGAAAGAAAAATTTGGTGACAGAGGACTAATATTAAATATGACTAGATTGCAGAAACTATTTGTCTAAATAGTTACCTTAAATGCTTTCAACTTTGAACTTGTGTGACATAATATGCTAATAATTCCTTCATCCAGCTTTATCAGGATACAAGAGTTTTCTTTTTCAGTACCTTTTATCTGAATTATTTAGGGGGTAAAGAACAAACTGAAGAGTTTCCCACCTTATTAACCTAAATACTCTGAAAATAATTTGAAATTTTCTTAATAGCTTAATTAAGTTGCATTAAACATTCATAATTGCTAGTACTATTTCAGAAGCGATTGAATTATTTTATAGGTAACATCTTAACAGAGAGCTTCCTAGTTCCTTGAGTAGGACTCTGCTTTGTCCCTGGTTATTCTTGTCTGTTGTATCCAAGGTCTTCCTGTCCTATTGCAGTAACTTTCTACTGTAACTAGGAGGGTTACCAAAGAAAAACAACCTACTAAATCAGTAACCTCCATTTTACCCCAAGTCATTTGGTTTTTAAAGATAGCTATGTTCTAAAAGAAGGATTTTTGTTCTTTTTCATAACTTGTAGTTATCTTACAGATGGTTGAGGTCTGAAAGTATACCTTCTGAGTCAGGGTGAAATCACAATAAAGAACATGTGTAAGGAACAGCCCCTGATATTTACATAATGCTGTACAGCTTTCAGAAAGCTTTCCTATATTTTCTCATTTGATTCCTTACAATAGTCTTGTAAAAATAGGCAGATAGTATTATCCCTATTTGATAGAGAATGAGTCTGAAATCAGGAGAGGTTTAGGGACCTGCTTTTGATTATACAATTGCCACATGAAGGACTTCAGTTCAAGTCTTGACTCTATAAATTAATTCTTTCTATTATTCCACATTGCCTAATCCACTCTATTTTAAAAAAAGACTGTAGTCCCAGCACTTTGGGAGGCTGAGGCAGAAAGATTGCTTGAGCCCAGGAGTTTGAGACCAGCCTGGGCAATATAACAAGCCTTTGTCTCTAAAAAAAAAAAAAAAAAATCAAAAAATCAGTTGGGAGTGGTGGCACACACCTTTAGGCCCACCTCAGGAGACTGAGGTGGGAGTATCCATTCACTCCAACCCGGGCTACAGAGTAAAAACCTGACTCAAGAAAAAAATTAGGTGTCTGTTGGTATATACTTTTGATTTTGGAAATAAGAGGTGGTAGCCAAAATCAAAGGACCTTGAAATAATAACTAACTCAACAATATCTGTATGAATGATCAGTGTGTACTTGTTACTTTAATCAAACTCTTTGTTATTTTGACTCGGGATTCTAAATGAGGCTGATTTTGTACATCATATAGGTACTATAAATTACATAGCAGTAGGTTCCTAAGTCATTGGTTCATGAAACTAGTTAGGTGTTGCTGTTTCATTATGGTGATTTAGCAGAACAGTGTGAAAGCAAAAATAAATGTTTGAACAGGAACTAAAATCTGTTCTCTTCAGAAATAGAAGAGAGTGGTTAGGGACTGGAGGTGGTGTTTAAAAAAAAATAGAAGGAAGAGTTAAAGTTTTAAAATAAAAAGAGGCCTGCCAGATTTGTTTGTGGATAAAAGAACCTTTCCATAAAAGTAGATGTAGTTGACTCTGTTTAAGGGAATATTTTTATTAAAATAGTAACAAGTATATTACTTGCCTACTGAATGCTGTGTACTATATTTAAATCATTTTCAGTCCTTTTGACAACCTAGGCCTCATTTTATAGATGAGAAAAATGAGATTCACAGAGGATAAGGAACTTGTTCAGGTCACCCTAGGTAAGGTACTTTCAGAGTCTGCAGTCTTAACTCTTTGTTTTTGTTCTTCCAACAAGGGCTTTGACCTGACTTTTCACTCTGCTTTGAAGGCTCTTCCCCCCATGTCTTGGCAAGTCTTCTTATCTCATTCAGGTCTGTTCAAGGGAAATCAGAGGCCTCATTGCTATGTCTAGAATAGCTCACATATCCTCATTCTCTCTTCTCTTGCCCTGGATTTTATTTTTCTCATAGAACTTACTACTATCAAAAATTTTGTATATTATTTTCTCAATCCTCAACCCTCATGGTAATACAGGTCACATGAGGGCAGATTTTTGTATGTTTTGTTTGTTGTTAGGTCTCCAGTGCTTAGGACAGTACTTGGAATATAGAAGGCACTTTCTTTGTTAGGGGAAAAAGATTCAAACATATGAATCATCACTATTCCATGAACAGATATTTTTAGAGTCCTTACCATTTATTCAGCACTGTGCTAGATTACTGAATTCTGTTTAAAGCCTTTTGATTTGAGTAATCTTCAATTAGATCAATCTAGTTTTTCAGACTCCTACAGTTTTTGGTAGCCATGCTTTTTCCTGCTTTATTGCCTTCATTTGTGCCATTTCTTTCCTTCTCTTTCAAGACACACTGAAATCTCAACTTTTCTGTGGAAGTTATGATACTCTTCCATACCACAAAGTGCTTCTTTCCTTCCCTTCTACTTGAAGAGGCCTTCCCTGAACACTCTCCTTCTATCTGGAGTAGTCTGCACTTGTTTGTCTCACTCTATCCCTTTATCCTTCTTACTTTTTCTTCTTAGCATTATTGCTGCCTGACAGTGCAACATATATAGTTCATTGATTTATTGGTGGTGTCTTCCATTAGAATGTAAAGACTGTGAGACCAGGAAATTAATATTGTTCATCTCTATATCCCTGGTGCCTAGAGCAGTACCTGATGTGTAGGACACAAATGAAGTATTTGTAGAATTAAAAAACGATTGAATAAGAAATACCCTTGTTATATGATATGTCTGAATGTCTAGCTTTTATTATAAGTATCTACATTTGAATCCTGATTCTGTCATTTCCTTAAGTAATTGCACTCTGACTCTCTTGATTCTTCATCTCTAAAATGGGAATAATAAAATTCACCTTGTAGAGTTGTGAAGATTGAGGATGTGTAATTCACAGTAATCTGGCATAAGCACTCAGTAATTAGTTTCTACTAAGTTCTCTATTACTCTTAAGTTTTATATTGTGTCATCTAGCATGGTACATTAAATATATTCAGTAATAAGTGTTTTATTATAGAAATCTCTTATTTCTTTCATTATCTTTGGGAATTTCTTGATTCATTTGGAATCTCATATAATGTCTCTTTCTGTTTTCTGCTGAGTGTAAGCACTTTATTTATTGACATCATGATTTAAAATGAATATAAAACTTTTAGGCATGTATAAAATAGCTGATAATGAAAAGACTTTGACAAAACAAGAGTAGATGAACCTATGTAATATATTAAAAATTGAACAAGTCTAATACTAAATCTTTTCAATATATTATCAAAGTACCCTTTTTATTTAAAGATTTAATTTATATCTGTAAGTAAATAAACTTTGAACTTCAAGGTCCTAGAATAACTGGACTCTATTGAATTTAACATTGGGGAAGAAATAATACTTGTAAAAATCACACTATACTTATAAGTTACTATAAACTTAAAAATATTTTTAAAAAGTACACTTGGGTATTGTATGTTAGTATTGTATTTATTACACATTTACACACTGAAAGGGGATACAATGTGAGGATATTCAGATATTTAAAGTTTTCCCCAGAAATCTTTTTTCATGTTTTTATTTATCCAAAATAATTGTACTTCCATCTCTTAATTAGGGAAATATGCAAACCGAAATACTTAAATAAGACCTCAGTACGTCCTGGCCTGAAGAACTGTGGGGATGTTAATTGTATTGGACGGATTCATACATACCTCGAATTGATAGGAGCAATCAATTTTGGATGTGGTAAAAATAAAAACCCAACAACATCTTTTACTCAACGTTTTTTATCATTATAGCACCCATTCATTTCTATGGTGGTTAGAATTAAAGTAGATTTAGGTATATAGAATTCAGAGAGATGGTATAACATTATGGGATCAATATGTTATTAAGATTTTGCTATAAAACATATTTCTGTTAGTTAAATTGTGTTTTCCTTTGAACTGCTATGAAAATTGAGAATGTAACTTTAAATGAAAAATATCCAATCTAAGTAACAGAAATAATTTAAGAATGCAGTTCTTTGGCAGGTAAAATAATGTTATTTTATAAAAAGTATTAATAGACCATTTAATTTGCAAATACTGTATTTATCCTACAAATGCTATTTAGCAATGTTTAAATAAAGGAAGTAATTTATGAGCCTCTACATTTAAATGTAATAAAAGCACCAACATGCTTTATGGGAGAAAATTTTCTTTTACCCTAGTTTTTGTTAAATATAAAGTTGATGAATATACATACTTTAAAATGTATTTACCCATAGTAGCCATCTATAGTTGCAAAATGATAAGTTGTTTAGGACCTTGTAGACCACAGTTTAAGGGTATATTCTGTAGTTTTTGTCTAGGAAAGTGAGACAACTAACCAGAAAATTTTGTCAGGTGTGATTTTATTTTATACAGAGATAGATCGCATTTATAATCTGCCCTGGGTTCTGTCTTTCATTTTGGTGTCTTTGTTGCCCAAAGCTCTGTATAACAAGACTAGATTTTCAGGAAAACTAAGGCATTTTAGCTTCTTCAGTCGCTAAAAGAAGAATGAGATGTTTTCTGTGTTGGACTGCAGAAGTTTGCAAAATGGGCCAATCAGTCATTTAATAAGAAGTTAAGCAAATGACCCATTTCCTAAATATTCCATCTTATTGAGACTTCTTTAAAATAATAGCATTACTTTTATTTGCAAATTGCTGAACAGCACATCAAATATATGATTATGGAATAAGATCGAGTTATAGAAGCTCAGCTATAGTTAATCTAGATGTGTCTTCCTATTTAACAAATGAGTTTCACAAAATGATAGATTGTTTTGTCTTTCCTGAATTCCAATAGAACAGGCTGTATATAATAGGCCACAACCAGTTGATAAAATACGAATTAGAGACAGAAAAGACGCAGTAGAAGCATACCAACTTGCCCAGCGTCTACAGTCTATGGTGAGTAGTCATTTCTCACTTAATGATCTCCACATTACTTCTTGCCCTGTTTAATGAGCTATACCTACTTCTGTTTAGCTGTTTAACAAATGACCATTTAGTGGAAGAATGTTTTCTCTTGTATTTCAGTGTAGCTGTTCACATTTCTGGCTTCCATTCAATTTCATGTTGGTTTATAAGGCAAAAACAAACTAAAAAACCCTTAAAATTCACTGGCAGATTTGATGCAGAAGTATAATGTTTTGCTAAAGTGGTCTTGGGCTGCTTGGTTTTGATTTATAAATCTAATGTGTCTTTTAAAACTGAAGGGTTTTTTTTTCTCTCAATTATTTTTGTTCTCTTACAATTTTTACCTTAACAACCAGCTTTTTGGAATAACTAGCCTTTATTTTTTAACTCTTGGAGTCAGTAAGTTTTATAATATTTAAAAATTCGTAAATCTTAACTTTGAAAATAAAGTGATCCAACAAGTTTCCTGTAAGACAGAGTTTAATGTGATCTTGTTAGTTTTACTGATAATTTAAATAAATCAGTAATAGGTAAGATAAATGAAAAAGAATATATAGATGATAGGGTAGCTGTTTTTCTTGGAGTATTTAGGCTGTAGACCATTTTTACCTAGATTTACTCTCTTAAGAAAGGATGTTTTCAAGTAGAGTTGCTGGAAATGGTGCTGGTCATATACTGTCCTTTGGCAACTGGTCCATTTTAAAGACCTCACAGTTGAGGTTTTCAAAACTAGATATTAATATTATAGTCAACCAACTTCTGTAATTTTTCGTTATTTGTATTAACTAGGCCATCTTTTTTCTAAAGCTGAGATATAATTATTTCGCTTCTAGTTTTCAATATATTACCTCTTGTTTGTGTTCTTGCAGATTTTCTACCACAGGTGGTTGAAAAGAAAGCCATTTTCTTGGTGGTTCTTTTCTTAACTTCATTGAATCTCATTATTTTGTTTATGAAGTATGGATGATAGATAATATCACAATATTGTGGGCAACCCCTCGGGTCCCCTCTCACTGTGGGAGCTCTTCTGTCCTCTTAATAAATCCTGCTTTCTCAACCTGCTTTCTCAAAACAAACCCCACAATATTGTATACTTAGGACAATATTTTTGTTCCAGTGTTTCAGCTACTAAATGATGAAGGGAAATGTAAATTTAAGAAGAAATGCAAGTAAAATACAGAAAATCATTACTGATTTTCATTTTTTAAACAGCTCTCCACTTTTACCACCCAGCCCACTTCCTGCCCATTGGCTGCCAGTGCTTCCACCCTTAGCTTTCTGTCACCAACTTATTTCTAAGCAGAGTGCTAGCTATTGAACATAAATTAATAAAGTAAAATTTAGCCATGCATTGCTTATCAGAGATTATACTATATAAGTGGATAAATTAACTGATTTTGAGGTAACTATCATTTTCGTTTTGTGTATTAATGTGCTTTGATTTCTCCATGTTAATCTTGTTACTTTGATTTCATCACAGCGCACCAGGAGACGTAGGGTCCGAGACCCATGGGGAAACTGGTGTGATGCAAAGGATTTAGAAGGACAAACGTTTGAGGTAACCTTGACCTCTCAGATGGCTTAGCCATGAAAGCTGTTTTGTAAACATGTATTTGTATATCTTAATGTCATATATATTACCCTTATTTCATATTTTAACATATATGTCTTCATTGCCATGTTAATTTATTTATATAGAAATCATCAGTAAACAACAAAATAGAAGGCATTGGTAGTGTAAGTTAACTTCTTTAATTCGTTTCAGAACTTTCTCTTTCTCCACATTCTTATATATGCTCAAGAATATCTGTCAGGGTGCCAAGAAGTTGTTATGCCCAGTTTCATTAAGCATTTATTGAATGAAGTTCTAATACCAATTAAAATATTGTTCTAAGCATTAGACATAAACTGAATTACAAATATTGAAGTGTTATTTCTACTACTAAAAACTATGGTCCTAAGGGGAAACTTAAGACAAGGAATTTGCAGCCGGGCTCGGTGGCTCAGCCTGTAATCCCGCGCCTTGGGAGGCTGAGGTGAGTGGAATGCCTGAGCCCGCGGGTTCGAGACCCGCCTGGGCAGGCAAAACCTCATCTCTACAATAAATCAAAAAAAATTAGCCAGGCGTGGTAGCGCGCGCCTATAGTTCCGGCTACTCGGAAGGCTGAGGTGGAAGGATCACCGGAGCCCAGCAGGTCGAGGCTGCAGTGGCCGGAAGCGGCCACTGCACTCCAGTCTGGGCGACGGAGTGAGACGCCAACTCAAAAAAAAAAAAAAAATAGACAAGGAATTTGTTTGTGTATATGTGTATATACACACACACACACATGCACACACGTGTCCTAAGTATATAATTTACTTGTAAACAGCAAGTGCAGTAGAATGAAAAGAATGTGTGAGTGTGTACATACAGACTCTGTTACCTTGAGCAACTACTTAGCTTCACTGAATCTCATATTTTTTTTTGGTTTTTGAAGTGTGACTAATAATACCTTCCTCAAAGGATTATTGTAAACAGTAGATGAGATAAAGTACATAAAGGTGCTAATGCTAGGTACTCAGTAAGCCTTGCCTGTACAAGGTACTCAATGAACTTTAGTTGTCTATCTTTCCTCCTCCCTATTCCCTGCTCCCATCCTCCCTCACCTGAGCACTGTTCAAGGCACAATAATTAGCAATTCATGGTTCTTTCCCATAAAGGACTCAATATTTCTAGTAGGCAGGACAAAACCTGTGGTAAGTTCTGTAAAGTTGGTCACAAGAATTAGAAGAGTCTCCCAAAGGGTGTGGTTAGGGAAGGTTTCAAAGATGTGATGTTTAATCTGATCTGAAGGATTAGCAGACTCTCAAAAAGTAGATTAAAGCATTCCAGGCTAAGGGAGTGGTATAAGCAAAGGTGTAGACATGGGAAAATACTAGGTATATTTTGGAAAAGGTACATAGTTTATTTGGGCTAGAGTGTAAGGTCGTTGGTAGAAATGAAAAGAATAGAGATTTGCTTTATTTTACAAATACTTGGAAAGGGCTTACTATGTGTCAGATACTCTTGTCAGTATTTTATAAACCCTAATTTATTCGAGTGGTTCACACCCACAATCCCAACACTTTGGAAGGCGAAGTCAGGAGGATAGTTTGAGCCCAGGGGTTTGAGACCAACCTGAGTAACATAATGAGACCTTGTTGGCCCCCAAAATAAAAAAACTAGCCTGGTGTGGTGGTAGGTGCCTGTAATCCCAGCTATTCGGGAAGCTGATGCAGAAGGATTGCCTGAGCCCAGGTGGTTGAGGCTGTGGTGAGCTGTGATCATACCACTGCACTCAGCCTGGGTGACAGAATAAGACCCTGACTCAAAAAAAAAAAAAAAAAAAATACCAAACACAAAAAGCATTAACTCATTTCATCTTTACAATAACACCATGATTTTGTTATTATTGTTTCTATTTTACAAGATGAGGCAACTGAAACATGAAAACTTTAGAAACTTGCCTTGGGTTACCTAGCTAGTAAATAGCAGAGCCAGGCATTCTTGCTCTGAAATCTGTTTTCTTAATCATTACTCTGCAATGTCTCAGTCAGTTGTAAAAGAAAACTCATCATAGTAGGACTTGGTGAGTAGAAATGGGAAATAAAAGACTCAGGTGATTCTGAGGTTTTTGAACCGGGCAACTGGTACCTTTGGTTGAAATAGGCAAGTTAAGAGAAGGGGTAAATTTTAAGTTTGGGATGGCTATATCTTTTGAAACAATTTTTAAGAGATATTTTTCAGCATTTGTATTGCTTAGTAACAAATCACTTCCATGTCATTTTTGTCTATCTTGTTCTCACATCCCTTAAACTTGGTTTTAAGGGCCCATTTTTGTTCACTCTGCCTCTTAATAGTTGATAGACTCTTTGGTCATTTGGTGCTTTGTTTTAGCATCTCTCTGCTGAGGAGTTGGCAAAAAGAAGAGAAGAGGAAAAATACAGACCTGTTAAGTCTTTAAAAGTGCCAAGACCAACAAAAAGGTATGATGTTATATGTGTGATTTTTTTTTTTTAACTTATCACAAATGGTTAGAAAATGTATGGAAACAATATCCAATAGCTGTATTATATTGTTCATGTTAAGTTAGAAAATACTGCTAGCCGAGCTTGGTGGCTCAGCCTGTAATCCCTCGCCTGGGGAGACTGAGGTGAGTGGATTGCCTGAGCCCGCGGGTTCGAGACCTGCCTGGGCAACTTGGCGAGACCTCATCTCTACAATAAATCAAAAATTAGCCAGGCGTGGTAGCGCGCGCCTGTATTTCCAGCTACTTGGAAGGCTGAGGCGGAAGGATCGCCGGAGCCCAGCGGGTCAAGGCTGCGGTGGCTGGGAGCGGACACTGCACTCCAGTCTGGGCGACAGAGTGAGACTTCAAATCAAAAAAAAAAAAAAAAAAAAAATACTGCTAAAACTTTTGAGATTTTTATAAACATTTAAAGTTTGTTTAAGGTCAGTGAACATAGGATGCAACATATGTTGTAAAGAGGTCTTGTTTAGGACAGGTTGTCATCTAACTGTAGACGTTATGGATAGGTAACCTCACAAAATGATTGGTTCTCTCTTTGGGTGGTACCAATTGTTAGCAAGTGGTTGTGGAGTTTGTTGTTGTTTTCTAATGTATATATAATATAAAACTTGAGACTTGTAAAATTAAGGGTCTCCAAAGAAAGTTAAGTGCCCTGATTTTCTAGATCTTACTTCCTACAGCTGCCCACTGAATATTTTGTCAGTGTCCCTTTTAAAACAAGACATTCAGGAGTGCCACTAGATCATTTTCTTGCCTGCTGTAGGTTCGATGGTAAACTTTGGGTTCTCATTTGTAAAATAAGTAAAATAGCCGGGCTCGGTGGCTCAGCCTGTAATCCCGTGCCTTGGGAGGCTGAGGTGAGTGGATTGCCTGAGCCTGCGTGTTTGAAACCCGCCTGGGCAACTTGGCGAGACCTCATCTCTACAATAAATCAAAAAAATTAGCTGGGTGTGGTAGCACGCGCCAGTAGTTCCAGCTACATGGAAGGCTGAGGCGGAAGGATCGCCGGAGCCCAGCAGGGCGAGGCTGCGGTGGCCGGGAGCGGCCACTGCACTCCAGTTTGGGCGACGGAGTGAGACTCCAACTCAAAAAATAATAATAATAAAATAAAATAAGTAAAATAGCTAACACTGTTGGCTGTGTTTTAAGCACTTCATGAGTATTAGCTCATTTAATCCTCATATCAACCCTATGCGGTAGTTAATATTATTTATCACTTGGATTTTACAGATGGGAAAACTGAGAGGCATAGAGAGGTTTTGTAATTTGCTTACACTATTTAGTGGTGGAGCTGTGATTCAAACCCAGATATTAAAGACTTAAGAGTCCATGCCACAAGGCTTAAGAATCCATACTCCTAACCATTACATTATATATTACGTCTCTAAAATGAAAATTAAAATTTACACAGTTGCTGGGCACAGTGGCTCATACATGTAATTCCAGCATTTTGGGAGGCCAAGGTGAGAGAATTGCCTATGTCCAGGGGTTTGAGACCAGCCTGGGCAACTTGGTGAGACCTCATCTCTACAATAAATGCAAAAAAAATTAGCCAGGCATGGGGTACACACCTGTGGGTCCAGCTCCTTGGAAGGCTGAGGCGTAAGGATCACTTGAACCAAGCAAGTTAAGGCTGCAATGGCCTTAATGAATGTGCCACTGCACTCCATCCTGGGCAACAGAGCGAGATTCCTACTCAAAACAAACAAGCAAGCAAACAAAAACTTACATAGTTATTGTGAGAATAAAATAAGACTATGTAAAAAATATAGTCATCCATAGCCAAGACGACTTAACCAATACCCAGACAATTGATTTTCTAAGTCTGTATGTGAGAGTTATATTTATTGTGATTTTCAAGTGGTTGTTCCGACTTGTCAGGATCTTTTGAATCCAGATCCGCTTTAATTTTAGCCTTCATTGTACTGAATCATCAATGTTTCAGTAAGCTTGCCTTTTCTATCATTAATCACTGGTTGAAATTTGTAACTGGATCAATGTAAACCTCACTATTTACTTTTAAACAGTGAAGATAGTCATTGTTTGGTCAACTATATACATTACCGCTGTTAACCCATATTTTTCCATCTTATGCAGAAGGATAATCATAGCAGATATCTCATTTAATTTCAGATAAGATAAAATATAATTGTCTTTACGTTGTCTGCTAGTTTCTAGCAGATCATTTCTATAAAACTGTCTATAATAAGGTCTACTTATCATGACATTTTCATGAACCCATTGTTGTTAGTCACCTCTTCACCTGGTGAAGGCTTACAAATCAGCCGTTTAATCATCTTTTCTACAATTTTGTCAGTATTCAGCATCTAATTTCTCTGTTTCTGAAATCTGCTTTTTTTGTGTTTTGAAAGCAAGCCCAATAATTGCCGTTTTTAGTCCTTCAGTAACTTTCCCATTCTCTGCAGCTCCTCAGTAAACATTGACAGTAGTTTCACATCTGGTTCTTAAGTGTTCTGGGATGTTCTTTCTGCTGTTTTCTCATTTATCTGGGCCTTTAGTTTCTTTTTATTTGTGTTGATTAAACATTTTCTAATTTAAAATCTTCTTTATTCAACAAATATTTTTGAATGCCTACTATATATTTCAGGCACTGTTGTGGGCACTTGGGATACAGTATTAAGCAAAATAAAGGATCTGATCTCTTGGAGCTAGCAGTCTCTTTGGTTGAATGGGAACCGAACCATGCTGCTCTTTTCCATTTGTGTTAGCAAGAACATATGTGTGTGTGTTTGTCTTTCCCTGAACATAATTTTAGAAAAACTTATTGTTCTTAATAACCTTCTTAAACCTCAATTCCTTACTGATCAAAGGTGTTCTCTAACATTTCCCTCAGATATATATATACTTTTATAACTAGCCTTGGTTAGGTTCTTCTCTTTTTACCTTTTTTTACTTTTTTATTTTAAAATAATAGTTTATCACAGAACTTTCCAATACATTAATTTTTTTTAGCAGAATTATTTGTCATGGATTCATCCAAGAATATTTGTTAAGTACCTACTTTGTGGTGGGCATTTTGTTGTTTTGATAGAATTGTTTTTGAGAAACTTTCATCTTTCTTGCGCCTTTTTCCAGGTTTTACGTCAGGGAATTATTTATATTTTCCTTGAACTTTTTGAAATCTGCTTTTAGTGTAAGACATGTCTGATGGTTTATAGTGTTCTCTTTGGGTATTAAAGGAAATTAAGATGATGGATAACTTTCTCCCAAAGTTCCTGGTTGGTTTTTCTGTGTGTTAAATCTAAATGAACAGTGTTTCTTTTAAATGAGTTGATGGAATGTCCTGAGAAATTCTTCTAGTTGAATATTTTTCTCATTCAGACAAAACATGGGTTTAGATTATTGATAGTACATTTCCGATTTTGTATCTAAATGTTATTTTCCTAATCTTGTTGAGATTATATTAAAAATGATTTTTTCTTTTCAGCTCATTTGATCCCTTCCAACTGATACCTTGCCATTTTTTCAGTGAAGAAAAGCAGGTACTAGTTATGCATTAATGAATGACTATAAATAATGCCTCCCTTGTCAAACAGGAAATAATCTTTTTCTATATGTGCAGAGCATATGTATGTTAAAAGACTGGACAAGACAAGATATGTTAAGGGCCAGACGGGTGACACACATTGAAAATTAGAGAATTTCTCCCTTTTGGGGTTTTGAATGGTGATTTAAAAAAAAAAAAAAATCTAGCTAGCGCTGAGCCCTAATTAATGCAGATAATTTGGTGGGACAGGCAAAAGAGGAAAGGGGGACATTGCAGGTGGGGAGAACAAAATCTCTATTTTTATGCTCCCCCCCCCTTTTTTTTTTTTTATATTTCAGGAGCCATTTCAGGTGAAAGTGGCTTCAGAAGCACTTTTAATAATGGATTTGGTAAGGATAATCTATTGTGTTTACTTAGTTGTTCTGATTTCTATTCTTGTGTATTTTATTGCAGGCGTAAGACAGAGTATGGAAGACATGTATTTTGGATCTTAACTATCTTCTTTTACAAGGAATCTAAAAATAAGTCTTTTCTTTTGAAGAAAAGCCAAACAATTGCATGTTTCCGTATTTTAGAGAAAATATATTAATGTGAGTTTTTGCAGACTGTTTACCATCATTAATCTTATTTTCATTTCCTAATATCTTGTGTCTGCTGCCTTTGAGATGACAAACAAAGCACAACTCCTGCAAATTGGATACTCTTTGTTTATACTAAACTACCAGTACTTCCAACAATTTTGTTTGCTTGCAGTATTTTTCTATTCAAGGATTCAGAGTGACTTTTACTTTGTATCTTTATGATATCTTTCTTGAATAAGAAGAGCAAATGGTGTCTCATTCTGTCAGTGGAAAAGTAGAGTTTCGGAGCGCTAAAGTGTTTGGTCGAAGCCTCTCAGCTGGCCATGGAGACAATCCTGAATCTCAGTCTCTATGCACTGAGCCTAGCGTCTAGTTCTTCTCCTATATTTCTTTGTTTTAGAAAAGCATAATTACCATACTTGTTAAAGAGTCTCCTCTGATAAGTGGATTTCTGGTCAGGTGGGTTTGTGCATTGGGCTAAGTCTGTCTTTTATTTCTTTTAGCATTCTCATGTTTCTATGGCAGAAGTGATTGGTCTGTTAGGAGGAAGATACTCAGAAGTTGATAAAATAGTTGAGGTAAGTTCTATCTTTTAAAAAAGTATTTTCATTGCTATTGAGTCCTGCTGCCATACCAAATATTTTTAAAGAATTCAGAAAAAAATATATAGACATTACTTATGATATATGTGTGATATATGTGTGAATATATATCATAAGGTATCTACTTATATATTCCCACAACGCCATATACTGAGCACCTGTTTCTTTTTACCACCAAGAGAGAACATGCCAGGTCCTGGCTCCTCAACACCTTTACCAAGAAAAAGCTACAACTCTTAAGAGGCCAGAAATGTGTACTAATACTTGTAGTTGAAAGTTTGTATGCATCATTCTGCTGAAATATTGTCATAAGTAACAGGAGTCCCTGAAAGAATACAAAGGCTGTCTGTGATATTGTTAGATAAAATTCTTGGACTTGAAAAGTTTCTGTATTGCTGTGTGAAAGAATCAAAACATCAAAGGAATAGAATTAACAGGATTTTAGTATAACCATGTGTGGATCAATCCTTTATAGGTCTGTGCAGCAGAACCATGTAACAGTCTGAGTACAGGACTACAGTGTGAGATGGACCCTGTGTCACAAACACAGGCCTCAGAAACCTTGGCTGTTAGAGGCTACAGTGTTATTGGATGGTATCATTCTCATCCTGCATTTGATCCTAACCCTTCCTTGCGAGATATTGACACACAAGCCAAATACCAGGTATTATGTGTATATACTCTGTGAATGATTGCACATCCCCCCATTGCATTCTAGTGAATATATAATACTTTTAACATTTTTTGGTATTACATTGCTAGTATTCTTTTTATTCGAGGTTTTGAGAGAACTAGCATTTTTTTTTCTTACAGCAAGGGTAATAAATATTTATGTTAACTTAAAAAGTCAGCTATTTTATTTAATATAGACAAGCCATGAATGTAACAGTGGTAAATACTTCCAGAGCCTCTAAAATTTGATGGGAACAACTGAGACAGGTACCTTATATAACTGAAATAATCAGAAATATAATATATTTTGCACCTCTGAAAACAGTTTTGTTTTATTTTGCAATTTTATGTTTGATATGTGTTTTTGCTGCAGACAGCTATTTGTAAATTATTACTGTATTGATAAGGATTGCAGTTTAGGGTAGTGAATATAATTGGTAAATATATTCATGGCAAATGTAGGTTTTATAGGCCATGTGTTTTGTTTGTTTGTTTGTTTTTAAAGCATCATTTCTGATTAGATTGAACACATTTTAGCCTGAAAAATTTACAGTGTGAAATGAATTTCTAAGGCATTTAAAATTGATATTTGGATATGAAATCTTTAATGTACCTTTATGTTTCACTTTCCCCCATTGGATGTTTAAAATGTTAGTATGGATAAATATTGACGTATAAATGTATATACTTGAAACTAATTACAGTGTTCTTGTTATTATAGAGTTACTTCTCCAGAGGAGGTGCAAAGTTCATTGGAATAATTATTAGTCCCTATAATCGAAACAATCCCTTACCATATTCTCAGATTACCTGCCTGGTTATAAGTGAGGAAATTAGCCCAGATGGTTCCTATCGTAAGTTTTCAACAGAAATAACTTCATCCTATTTCTACCCTAGTTTCTTGAATCTTACAAGTCAAATAATTTATAGCTATGTAAAATTATCTAATGGAAAAGTGTATTCTCTTTACTAGGGAGTTACTGTTTGGGTACTACCTAGTGCAGCTACCCTCTTCCCTTTCATAGTATTCTGCTATATTCAAGTCCACACTGTTACCATGGCCACTGGGCTAAAGGATTAAAGCGTGGAGAAAAGTTATGGCCAAGCATACTTGACACACTTGTCTGTTAAGACGCTGGAGACACTGCGGTAAATGAAAGACAGCCTCTGTTCTCATGAATTTTTTTTTATAAATGCTGACTGGCTTTCTCTGTGGTGACTTGCAAATAAAAAAATGTCCACCAGCTCTCCATCACTTCACTGTTAGGGTTAACAATGACTGACACTGTTTTTATATTTCTTAGTTCTCATTTTGTGTCCAGAATTTGGTTGGCATAGCCCATGATCTGAGTTGGTTCCTCTGAGGTTTATGTCCAGCTGTGATCCAGTCATTTCTGGGTAGATAGGAATTAGGGTAGCAAACAAGGAAAAGGAAGAGAGTGTGGATGGACAGGAGATGATTGGAGGAAACAATAGGCACCTCTGGGATATTTACTCTCTCTTCTATATGCTTACTACCACTGTTTTGTTCAGGTCCTCCCTCCTCTGGACACCCTGTCACTGCATTACCATGTTAGACTCTGAATGTTTGCTTAGTAATTAATCTCTTCATTCTGGTAGTTGTACTTAGATGCTGTCTTTTGATAAAGACTTCCCAACATTACCCCCATGTTATTTACTGTTAGTTGCTTTATTCTTTGTACACTTGCAAAACTTTTTCTGCCCTCAACGTTGCTTTTCTCTTTTAATGCAAATTATCTATTTAGCAAGTCCTGTTAAACTGAGTGCCCATGGAGCAGGGACCATGTCATGTTTGTCATATCTCCAGCAGCATCTAATCAATTGCCTTGCCTCTAGGAGATGGTCAACACTATGGGGTTTTACTGAATTAATAATATTGTTCAGAATGTCCATTTTGAGCATAGCATGTAGTGTACATTATTCTTTGGCTCTGTGTTCAGAGTGTTTAGTTCAGAATGTTCAGAATGTCCATTTTGAGCATAGCATGTAGTGTACATTATTCTTTGGCTCTGTATAATTTTACAAAAAGAGGAATCACAGATAACTTGTTCTCACTTTAAATCATTTCTTAATCTCATAGTCTGCTAGATTTTGGTAGTAAGCCTCTACTCTGATGCTGTCCAGTGTAGTAGCAAACACATGTGACTTTAAATTTCAATTAATTTGAATCACATGAAATTTAAAATTAAGCTTGTGAAATTTCACTTCTATCCAAAATGAAATATCAAGGTCCTGTGTGAAACAACCAAAAAACTGGATACAATATATAAAATAATGGCATTTAGGACACAATCAGGCAGCAAAGGAATATGATTGCTAAGAGGTGGGAAACAAATGAAGTGAGCCCCAAATTACCCCAGTTACTGACTTAAGAGAGTTCCCAGGTATGGCATAAGGAGGAGAAACTCCAGAGCCTGGCATACTCTGGGTTGAGATGATAGAGGTGAGGAGCTAAGAGAACCAAGCAGTTAAGCTTGCAGGACAGAGTCCCAGAGAACAGGAAGACGAATAGAGAGCGAACTTTGGAGATCATAGAAAGTGCCCCTTGAGTGTTTAGCAAAAGACAGACCAGTCTGCACAGGCATGTGAGAAACTATCTCAGGCAGGAGAAGAACCACTGGAAAGAAGTGTAGGGAGCTCTGCATGGCACGCACATGAGCTGACATTGGACAGAACTGCCTAGTAGGTAACTTGTTAACACTGCATGTTAGATCTTAATTCTGGCCTCTTTGCCTGCTCCTCTTAGAAATCCTATGGTGCAAAAATTAAGGTTTTCTGGAAGCCATGGGGTACTTTGTGCTACAGTACTTTTAACTCAGGTTCCATCTTTATAATATCTAATAGTTTAGTGTTTTCTGTACTTGTGACAGGCAGAAAAAATACTTTGTGATTAGTTTTCTCCTGATAGTTTAGTAAATAAAAATATTCTATAATAAAAGGAAACTTTTACTGGCTTTAGTGCCTTTGTTTTTAACTTAGAAAAGTTTTCTTAATAATGCCAAATCGAACTTTATATTGTGTGTGTGTGTTCGTGTTTTTGCATGAGCACAGGCTGAAAATGAATTATTTGCCTCATTGTTTTCATTTGCAGCTTTAATTAAGAGTAGGTGTCTGCTAGATTCTGATCCCAGCTCTGACATTTATTGCTTATTTTACCTCACGCAGGTTACTCTCTCATTCTTCTTTGTTAGCTCTGTAAAATGAGAAAAAAAATGATCATATTACTTCCCATGGGTGGGTGGCTGTAAGCATTATCGATAATTTATGTAAAGTGTTTAGCAGATAATAGGTTTTTAAGAGGTATGATTATAGCTGGTATCTGTTCTTAGTAGGAAATGAAAACATGTCAAGTAAATGATTGTTATTACCAAAAGGAGTTGCTTAATACTGTCATGTGTTACTCTTCTTAAATTTTTGGAGTAAGATCAATCATTATCAGGCTTGCTGTCCCCTTCCCCTCTTCCAGATACCTGAAAAAACAGGAGGGAAAAGACTTTTTAGAGCATAATGACAATTAAGCTATGCTTTGTTTTACTTCCTTTTATTATCGTGAGGAAGTAATGTTGTTGTCTCCCCTCCTCCATGCCTTCTGATTTGCTGGCATTTTGTGTCCATGAAAAGTCTCACTGTGGCAGAAACTCAGTTGAGAGGAAGTATAGTGTGAAAGTTGAGAATGTAACTCCAGAGCCAAACTGCCTGGGTTCCAGTGCTGCCTTTACCTATTACATTGACCGTGAATAGGCTAACCTTTCTGTGACTCTGTCCTCACCAAAAAAAAAAATGGGGACAGTGATGGTAGCCACTTCATTTATGTGACTTCATATATGTAAGGCACCTAAGGCCTTGTACGTGGTGGGCATAAGTGTTGTCATGAAGTTGGTCGGTTGGCCTTTGGTAGTGAATCCGCTGAGCTTTTCATTTAAATACAGTGTGGAAACATTTACATGGGATCTTGGAAAATATGTAGGAAATTGCTGGAATGGCTCATTGTTGGTTATTTTTCCTTTCTGGCTGTATACATGATGTCCACCCCTTGGGCTCCTTTCCTCTAGAGTTTAGCATGACAGCAGTTGCTGCCTCCCCAGAATGCGTCTTATTTCCTGTCTAGTCTTGAATCAGACCCTCTGGGGGAGGTGGGCTCAGAAGTCAGGCAGACCTGCTAAGATTTAACATCCAAGTTCTACCACTTTGCTGCCCTAAATATGTTACTTAACCTGCATCAGCTTCAGTTTTCTCATCTGTCAAACAGGAATGATGCTACCTCCCTTGTGGCATTGCTATAAGCTTAATAACCTGTGTTTAAAAAAACATTATTACTAGAATGGCAGTATGTTTTAGTTTGCCTAGGACAGTCCCAATTTAAGCTTGTGATTGTGGCATAATTATTAATAATGCCTTCTTTTGCTCAAAAAGTTTATTTGGCTGATAATTATGTGAGCATCGTACCCCTTATGCCTTGCGCAGAGCTGTCACGCTGACACTTTTACTTTTCTTTATTATTATTAATAGTGTGGCATTAATATGCTTGGTAGACCAAGTACAGTCAGGCAATAAATGTTTAATGAATGCCCACTATGTTTTAAGTGCTGGTCTTTCCGCTGGTCTGCCAAGCTGTGGTTGTAAAAACACTGAAGGGAATTTTAAGTCTAATTAAAAGGAGAGTAGAGATTTCAGAAATAGTTGATGAAGATGTACTTCTTTATGTTTTTCTAGGCTTACCTTACAAATTTGAAGTACAACAGATGTTAGAAGAGCCTCGGTGGGGATTAGTGTTTGAAAAGACAAGATGGATAATCGAAAAATACAAGCTCTCCCATAGGTATGTGCTGTGGTTTGAGATAGTTGCACATCTGCAGTGTTGCTCATTAAATTATGTTTCAGAGAACACCCAAGTTAAATATAAAATTTTTATGTATGGCATCAGTGATCATTTATTATAAAACTGATTAGGTTATAGTATTTTGTTCATCAGTTTGTTTTCATATTTCTTCCTACAGTAGTGTCCCCATGGATAAAATCTTTCGCCGGGATTCTCATCTGACTTGTTTGCAGAAAGTAAGCTACCTTCGTTTTAATTGGTTCCATTGTTCACAGATTCTAAAGCTATTCATCTCAATGTGTTTTCCCATGATGCCTACTGCTTTGTGGATAATTTTCTGTACATTTCTTTTATTGCTTTTTCCTTTCTAAAATTAATTTCTAGGAGATAATTAGTAATGTGTTTTGCTGCCCAAACTTGTACATAGAAAAGATACTATTTGTGAATAAATTTGTCAGTGTTGGCTGATAAATTTCTTAGCAGATTATTATTACACACATTTTTCTCATTTCATTAAGTTTGAAAGTACTATACTTCCATTTTAGCCTTAACGATTAATCATTTTTAAGAATGGTGATATAAATCTAACAAATTTAAATGGTCATTTTATTTAACTTTCTGGTGGGAGACAAGAATTTTGAATTCTTTTATTTCACTTCTAGTTTTGCTTCTATTGTGAGTTAAGACTAGTTGACTGGCAACATTTGTGTATTTCTTCATAGCAATTTGGGAATAGAAAATTTAAACTCCTTTCTGTTATACCCACTTTGCATGTGTGTGTGTTTGAAAGAGTATATGCACATTTCTAAGAAAATAGTCTCTATCATCCTAACTTTGAAATGGTAGAATTTTGTATTTGTGTGTGCATAGATTTTTTTTATCTGTGTTCAGGATTATTTTGCTCTGTAAATGTAACAACTAAATAAGGAGCAAAGTCACACATTTGTCAAAAGTTAGAAAGCATTCCATATACAATCTGAAGTTTGTCTCCTTATGTAAAATCATAGAGGAACTAAGCCAAGTGTTCCTCCACAGTGGCTTCCTACATAGTGGCTTCCTACATTCCAGCCATATGATTACTGAATACAAGTTAATCTTCAACAATATTTAAGGACAGTTTGTCATTTGACTATTAGGAAATGTGAGGTTTGGAAAAGAGTAAAATACTGATGGGGATGCAAACCCTCTTATGCTTTTTACTTACTTATATTTAAAACTTTTCTTTCACCTAGCTTTTGGAGTGTATGAGGAAAACTCTGAGCAAGGTGACCAATTGCTTCATTGCTGAAGAATTCTTGACTCAAATAGAAAATTTGTTCCTGTCTAATTACAAAAGCAAGCAAGAGAATGGAGTGGCTGAAGAAAACTGTACGAAGGAATTGTTAATGTGATTATTTTAAAGTAAGACATTTCAGTCTCGACACGATAGATCCTACTTTCAAAGTTATACCTTGAAATGAGTGTATTTTAGTTAACAGTGGCACAGCTTTGGTATTTTTTCTCTAGTCAACAAAATCCAAACTTTGCTACATAAATCATGTGAGAAGGAAGAGATATGGACTTGTTTCTCACATAGTGAATATCAGAGCATCTATTGCAGGTCCTTCAGCGAACAACACTGTAGGCCATGTAGCTGTACTGTTGGGTTCAGCCTGAAAGTCAACTCTGCTGCCTCGAAGTCCCAGTTCTTCCCTGAAATAGCCGTTTCTTATGTTCTGTGTTGGTATCTCATATCTCATTTAGAAGCACTTCCATTCTTTTATATATTCTGGTGAAATCTGTGTATGGTTACAAATGAGATATGGATGGGTGGTTACTGAGATAACATGGTTTAGAACTACTGCTGATTAATAACTCTAACCACATGTAATAGGGGGCCAGGAGAGGCACAGTGAAGATATCTTAAAAACAGTCATGGGAGAGAATCAAATTACCAGTTTTTAATCACAGATAATTTGCTTCTATTTTATTTAATAGCAACAGTACTACAAGATACACCATTTTCTCATCTATCTGAAATGTTTTTTATGGATTTTACACACATAAAATAATTAGCTTTAACTATATGTCCACTTACATTAGTATATGTGATAAAACCTTACTTAACTAGAACACGGGTAATCATAACCCTCAAACTGTTTTTTCCCCACTATCTACTATTAGGAAAAAGAGACAAATTATGGTACAAATTTAATTTTTAAAGACAGAAAACAGCCTTTCAGGACATACTACATATTCAGTTCAGTTCTGTATACTTTCTGAATCTAAAATGGAGGTCAGTGAACTTTTTAATTAGTAAATAAATTTGGCTTTTCAGGCCACATATGGTCTCCATCAGACATTCTTTGTATTTTTACAACCCTTTAAAAATGTAAAATCATTCATAGGCCTCACAGAACACAGCCCGCTGGCCATTATTTTCCAACCCCTGATATTTCAAACATAAGAATCTTGTTTTGGATTTATAAGCCTGAGACACTGAATCATCTTGCATCATTTTCAAATGACAACAAAACTCAGAATTGTGATCTTCATTTAAATGCATTTTTGAATAAAAGTAAGCAATCATACTACCTCATTTATTGAAATTCAGTAGATTTTAGTAACCAGAGAATTGACAGATACCCATTCACTGAGCATTTTATTAATAACAGTCTCCTTATATATAAACTGGAAATAATTTATATTTTTGCTTTATTTGATTATAATCAATAGCCAAGGAAGAATAAGGCAGTATTGGAAGAAGCAGTAAGCCAGTTGTAGGTGACCTTCACCTTTCTAATACTGGGATATATTTACTTTCTCTAGGCTTCAGTTCTTGTGTAACTGAAGTTTAGATTAACTTCCTAGTCCTTCCAGGACTAAAATTTTAGGGTACGTTCCAGTTTATTCTGGAATGTGGGCCAGTTTTGGACGAATGTGGGCCAGTTTTGGACTACTCACCTGAACTTTGTATTTTGAGTTAGTACAGTTCCCAAATTAACATATATATTTTAAAGAAAACGGGTAGTATTTTCCATTTATCTGTATACGCATAGGATAAATAATGAAATATAGCTTATAAGGTGGTTACTTTGGGAGCCAGGAGTGTAAGAGTCCTAGAACAAAAATCAGGAAACCTGAGGTCTTACCAAGGGTCTACATTTTGTGACTTAGTGTTCCTTTTCAAGATCGGGAGTTGTAGGATTCGGTGAAAGGCAGTAATTCATTCCTTTGTACTCATCTTCTTTTTTACCTGTTTCCTTGTGATTTATTGGGGAACAGATACTAGAAATTAGTATTTATTAGCTTTCTTGATTGGCATTTCCCTGTAATATTGATAGATTTGGGTGGTGGAAAGCTGCTAACAGTTCTGTTTTCAAATCTGTATCTCCCTGCATGCCAGTGTTTAACCATATTTGCTAACCTAAGCCATACTGTGACCAACTCAATGATGATCATTGTCAGACTCTAGGGCTTTGAGAGCACATTTTAAAAAAATAATATATACTGAGTATTTTTTCTGACTATTGTGGAGTACATTTATCTTATAAAATATATTTTAAGATATAGAGAAATATAAAGTACAAATATCTCAATCCTATCTAGAAAACCACAGTTAATATATTAGTATAAATCCCTCTCCATTTTCTTGAGAGTATAAAGGTAGTACATGAACATGTTACGTATTTCTTTCCTTCTCCTCCATTCATTCTGCTTCCTTTTTCTTTTATCATATTCTTAAAACATTTTTGCAACTCTAGGAACCACGTACCTAGCACTTCCAGCCTTGGGCTACTGAGGGTGATTGGAGCCAGGGCCTTGGAGAAACGCAGAGGAAGTCTAGCACTGAGTGGAGCATGATACAGGAAGTTCAGGAGGCAGGACATCAAAAGAAAGCCTACCTCTAATAGTGTTTACAGAAGTGGAAAAGGACACAATCCAGGCTTTTTTGCCCTGATTGTGTTTTTATTATTGTATAATACAATGACTATTAATGAGCTTAATTTTTTTTTTTTTTTCTTTTGGCTTAGCTAATAGAAATTGACACTAGCACTTCTCCAATGTTAGACTTTGTTTTCTTTAAAGCATCTAATTCCAAAATAACATTCAAAAAAAGAAAAATGAATGGAATACAATCAGTAAGATCTCTTTCCCGCTCCATGATTTTAGCCTTGAACCATTCTTCTCTGATCCTTTTTAGTGATCTTCAGTTTCCCTTCTTATAGTTGGTTTGATCCTTTTCAGAACTGCATCATGATTTTTTGGGGACCCCGGATAGTTTTGCTGTCTTGGACCCCTTCTTCCATTCAAGATTAAAAGTTATATTTCACAGTTGCCTTTGTATAAAGCAAATGTTTTATATTTTAGATTAAAATAGTTTGTTCAGTCTGAAAGGTTTTTTTTTCTTATGAAGTTAAAAAGTTAAAACTTTTTATAGGCCTTTAGAAAAATCTTGTGGACCAGAGGCACTGTGCCTAATGGGTAAGTTGGCCCTGCATTCTAAAGGGTGTGGAAAAACAGCTGTCATTCCTCTCTCTCTCGCCCCAACCCCCACAAACCAAGGGGAGTCTTTGCCTTGGCAGTTCCCACTGTTGCTGATCTATAGACTTGAACTTCATTCCTTCTCAACCTGACCGAATCTCACGAGAATTGTATGGGACCATTCATCCTCAATAAAGAGATAGGAGGCAGTGGTGAGTTTTAGTCTTCAGAGAAATACTTTTGTTCTGGTCTTTATAGTTTTGAAATATGTACAAGATCATTCAATCATTTGTTGAAGGCTAGGCCTGTAGAATTGAGATGGACAGACCTGTGCACATTTCCCTGAAGTTGTTGAATGCTGCCCCAGGCTTCTCTTCAGAACATTTCTCTTGCCACTCCCCAACCCCCTTGGCCCCAGGAGTGAGGTGAGACCTGTGACGTGCGGACTGTCAGCACAGGTGAGCCTCTGAAGCTCTCTAGGCAGCAGGAGACTGGCCTCAGCATGCCACAATGAACAGTTTAGCTTCCTCCGTGTTTTGCTGGCTCCTAATGAAGTAAGCTGGAGGGCCTGATGCAGTCACGATGTCCTGGGATCGGTGCTCTGTCCTGTGCTGACAGAAGAGCCCTGTAACACCAACCACCTGACCTGAAGCCATCCAGCCGCATGTCATCAACAGGTGCCAGTTGATGGGATTCTTAGTAGGAATTAGTCAGGACACCTAAATTTTATTTTTTTCCACCTACGCTCTCCTCTACCAATAGCTGGAGACTAAATCTAGGATCGCACATACGGCATTTAGGAAAACTTTCACCAAGCACAAAGAAAAGCACACACTTTAACAATCATCTGCTTCATCAGAGCTAAATAATTTAACATATTTGATCTGCATCTCCAGTTTACTAGTACTTCAATAGTTTTCTTACAAATTAATATATTTTGTAATATTTCTAGGAACTCACTGTGGGAGAATAATATACTTTAAGATATAATTTCATGACCTTCAATGGTTTTATGTATACTGGTTTCCAAAATGTTTCCTTTTTTCTTTTCTTTTTTTCCATTTAACCTGCTTTCTGGTATTATCTGAGACTGTCTCCTAAGCCATCTTGAATCCTTCCTAGAAGAAGGGTGGGAATAAATATGTTGTCCACACTAAATCAGGAGAAAATAAAAATCCAAAGGAAGCTGTGATTATGCCAAGGGCTCAAAACAGAAATAAGTTTGAGAAGTTAAAATCAAGTCATCGTATCTGGGTTGTTTTTATTTTCTCCCTTTGGTATTTATGAATGTATTCATAAGAATTTTAATTTCGAGGGGGAATGCCTGATTTGCAGTCCTTGAGGTTTCCTAGTGTCTTAAGAATTCTGTTAAATATGTTTTTATAGTTTGTAATTCCTGTTTTATAGATTACCACAAAATGTGTTTAAAACTATGACTAGAAACTAGCATTTAGATTCTAGCAAGATTTAAATAGATCAATCATATGTCTTTAACTTTGTGGATTTGACATGTAAATTGTGTTGTGTATATGTTTACTAGACATAAGGCATGGTTATTGATAAACTTGTTGCTATTGTTTTTCCTAGATGTCATCAGTGTTTGTGAGCTTTTTTTATTAATTTGAATTTTGGAATGTTCTGTAATAAAGTATAATTTCAACTCTTGAACATTAAATACCATGTTGTATATATCTGTGTTAAAAATAGTGTAAGTATCCGCATTTTTAGAATTATGAAAGATCTTCCTCAAAATAACTGAACCCTTTCCTCCTCCAAACTTAATTGTGACATATTATAAAATTCTGATTTTAAGCTTTTGGATTTTATCTTGTAAAAATTAAGGTGAAACATGTTAAAGAGTCCATGTAAATAAACGTTTGAAAATAAAGTGGTAATCATTTGAACTTTTTCCAGATTATTACTAATGCACACATTGAATTGCAAAAAATAAGCCACTCCATGTTAACTCACCAAACGTTTGTTGAGCATCCATTATGTTGAGCACTGTAGGGGACCCAGAGATGAATAAACCTGGGTTTCTTCTCACAAGAAGCTGGTTATCTAACAAGTGGGAAACAGAAAAAACCCAACGTGAGTAACTGTAAGACACTGAGATGCAAGCTGGCATTGATTATAAATGCCATGAAAGACTTCCAGGGTAATGAAAGGTTAGACAAATGAGAGAAAATTCTCTGGAATATGAGCAGTGAGATCAATTTCTCGGAAGAAGAGGCTGCCTGGCCGGTTTTGGTTAAATGGCATTTGGGAGAAGATGTTCCAGAGAGAAGGGACCCTAGCATAGGTGCCGAGATAAGGAATGAAAAGATTTAGAGAATGGTGAGAGTTCTGGTCAGAGGGTAAGAGTATATGAGGTGTTAATTATGAAAGCAACTCAATTAAAGTCAACTAAGGTACGGCTGTAGAAGGCATAAAGGGAAAAATCTCACCTCCAAATCAGTTGTTAACTCATTAGCTGATCTTTAACTTTCCAGCCATTTTTTTCTGTCATATATAAAACCTATGCGTTAAAAAAAATCAAGAATCACACTAGATATCTAACTTCTACACTTCTCTCATTGAGGACATCTTCCCATGTTGGTGCATATGGTAGCTCATGCCTGTACTCTAGTCCAGCACTTTGGGAGGCTGAGGCAGGAGGATCGCTTGAGACCAAGAGTTTGAGGCCAGCCTGGGCAACATAGGGTGAACCCATCTTTACAAAACAAAAATTAGCCAGGTGTGGTGGCACACACCTGTGGTCCTAGCTACTTTGGAGACCGAGGTGGGAGGATCACTTGAGTCCCCAGGAGTTTGAGGCTCTGCAGTGAGCTGTCATGGCACTACTCCAGCCTGGGCGACAGAGCGAAACCCTACTTGAAAAAAAACTTACTCTTTGCAGTAGGTGCGTAGCATTCTGTGGTACAGATTTGTCTTATCTGATCAGTTTTCAGTTGACCTGTATTTAGGTTGTTGCCATTTTCCTATTAAAAACGCTCTTTTACACAGTTAACACTTCTCAGAATAGATTCCTAGAAGCTCAGTTGCTAGATCAAGAGCTATGCACCCTTTAAATGTTTAGCGTTTGCAGAGAAATTTTTAATTCCTATAAGCTAATTTTCCTTCTAGCAGTGCAGGCATGTTCATCTTTATGGAACCAATTTGAGCTCAGGCACCTAAATACTAACAATTTAGATGGCAAAGTACAATGAAATCCTGTCAGTTATAATTCCATGAAGCATGTATTTCATTGGAAGTTCATGCCTCTGTAGAGATGAATTCTTGCTAATTTGTTTAATTTTCTGGTGTAGCCAGCATTGCCCTACAATCCTATTTGTGCTGAAATAGTTTTTATTTTTACAGATTTTTTTTTCTTTTTTTTTTTAGGGGCCCTAATGCTATTATATGAAGACAGATGCTTCAAAACAGCCTGCATTAAATTATAATTTTAATATAATTAAAAAGGTAACTTCTTTGTAATCACAAATTGAAAAATGTGTCATGTGCGTAGCTTAGATAAACCATGATACATAAAGCTCAACAGCAAGAGAAGGCTTGTTTTATGCATATGGTATATTAAATGTATTACTCTGCAATCATATTTTAAGTTGAACAGTCCCTTGAAAACTCTGTATGTTCTTTTTTTTTTTTTGAGTTGGAGTCTCACTCTGTCGCACAGACTGGAGTGCAGTGGCGGCTCCTGGCCACCATAGCCTCGACCTGCTGGGCTCCAGCGATCCTTCCACCTCAGCCTTCCGAGTAGCTGAAACTACAGGCTAATTTTTGATTTATTGTAGAGATGAGGGCTCGCTAAGTTGCCCAGACAGGTCTCGAACCCGCGGGCTCAGGCAATCCACTCACCTCAACCTCCTAAAGTGCGGGATTACAGGCTGAGCCACCGAACCCGGCTAGAAAACTCCCTATATTCTAATGAGTCATACCAAGTCATCTAAATGTAACTGAAAATCTTGGCTAGCCTTAAAGAGTCAAAGTGAGTCTTCTAAGAAGTAATTTAGCCCAATCCCCTCACATGTGTGTGTGTTTGTGTATTCCCTCAAAGCCAAAGCAAATTTTTTTTTTCTTTTACCAAAAAACTAGACATATTTAATATATGCAATGACAAGTTTGGATCTCACTCTTTTATAAATGAGGAAACAAATTGAGACAAGCTTAGTGACCTAAGGACACATCTCCCTTTCCCTCTTTTTTTTCTTGAGTCAAGGTCACTCTGTCACCTAGACGAGTGCAATGGCATGAGCAGAGCTCACCACAGCCTGGACCTCCTGGCCTCAGCCTCCTAAGTAACTGGGACTATAGGCATGTACCACCACACCCAGCAAAATTTTTTTTCATTTTTTTATAGAGATGCTATGTTGCCTAGCCTTGTCTTGAACAAGTAGGCTCAAGCAATCCTCCCACCTCAGCTTCCCAAAGCGCTGGGACTACCAGCATGAGCCACCACACTTGTCCTTACATCTTTTTATGTAACTGAAACCAGGCTATTATAATGCCAACTACAACTATCTTTTCCCCCTTTTCTCTATCCTAAACCCCACTTATATTTTTTCTAGATCACATTTTAATGATCATGGATCATTTTCAAAGCCCCCGAACTTATCCTGTTTTACTTGTTTATTTAATCATATACAAGTCTTAGAAAAATGCTTGAATATGAACACCTATAAAGTACAAAACCTGGCTGAGTAAAACAAAAAGGGTGTATTCAAGATCATTAAGACCAAGTGTAAACTCGCGAGTATTTGGAAGATAGTTGTTAAGCAAGTGTGTTCAAGGTGTTCTAGCCAGGTAGAGTATCCATTCTAATAGACATGCACGTCACAGAAAGCTGTATGCACGAACCCACATTCTAGATACAGTTCTGCGTATGGAGGAACCACAGAAGCAGGTGCTGTCAGGAAGTATACTCCTTCTGCCCTCCCAACTATCACCACCGAATCCCTTCAAGACTCCTATGATGTCAGGTGACTTCTAAGAAGCAGGCTGAGAGAATCCGCTTGGTTCAGTCAATCTGAAAAATTTAGGCTGGAGAGACGTTTCTCTCAAGGGTCGTGTTGACTTTTGCCTTCAAATCTTGACTGCACCTTGCCTCCAAGGGTACCCGTGAACACCTAAGGACCTTTGAAGAGGAAAATTTCATTATTTCTTTCCTTTCTTGAGAGCCAGTTTTTTCCTCTCCTCCTTTGGAAGGTTTGCAGTACTTTCCTTCCCTCCGAGCCAGAAAATTGTCCATTTCCTCTTGCAGATCGTTTTTGTTTGCTCTGAACGATGGCTTTCAAGTGGTCCACTCCTTCATCAAGCCCCATTTCCTTTCTGCTCATTTCTGCTTCGTTAGCCTCTTTCTCAGCCCTCCTTTTCCTTGCATTCATCTTTCGTTTCTACTCTTTGACAAAGGCATCATAGGACAGGACTTCTTTGGCATCAATAGCTTATTGAATGATATTCCTTATCCTGGGTTCCTCTGTGAACTGCAAGCAGGCAAAGCTCAGACTCCATGATCTGATCCATGTCACCCTTGATGTCCAGATGGGCCTATTTCACATCAGCCAGCTCTCCTTCAGAACCTTTGGATGTCTTTTCAAAAGCCTGACTGTCTTCTAGAGATATCTTTTTATTTATTGGAGAGACGAGGTCTCACCAACTTGCCCAGGCTGGTCTTGAACCCGCGGACTCAGGCAATCCACTCGCTTCGGCCTCCCACAGTGCTGGGATGATACGCTAAGTCACCAAGCCCAGCCAAAGACGTTTTGTGCTATTTATTTATTTATTTATTTATTTATTTATTTGAGTCGGAGACTCATTCTGTCGCCCATGCTGGAGGGCAGTGGCACGCTCACGGCCACTGCAGCCTCGACCCGCTGGACTCCGGAGATCCTTCCGCCTCAGCCTTCCAAGTAGCCGGAACGACAGGCGCGCGCCACCACGCCCGGCTAATTTTTTAATTTTTATTTTTTACTTTATTTTTATTGTAGAGATGCGGTCTCGCCAAGTTGCCCAGGCAGGTCTCGAACCTGTGAGCTCAGACAAACCTCTCACCTCTGCCTCCCAAAGTGCTGGGATTACAGTTGTGAGCCACCGCACCCGGCCTAGAGATCTCTTTTTAAAGAGTAACCTCCAATACGTCCCCCAGTCCGGGTCTTGGGTGAGCACAGCAGAGTCCTCGTCCACGGTGCCCTGCCCCTCGTACACTGCTCTTTGCTCTTTGTCACTTAGAACGGAGTAGACTGTCCTCCAGGATCTGGAAGCAGCGGGTGGCGTCCTCCTTGTCGCCCTCGCTCACCCGGTCCGTGTGCACCAGCAGGGACACCTCACGCCGCGCCCAGCGCCCGGTCAATGTCGGCGGTGCCAAACACTCGGTCGTGCAGCTCCAGCAGCTCCAAGCCGGCGAGGGGACGGCCTTCGCGCACCCAATGGGGCTCCGACTCGACCCCGAGGTTTTTCTGTATTACCGATGCTCATTTCTCTTCCTGTGGAATGCTCACTTAAAATATTGTTAGCAATTTTAGAGCTAAACAGGATACTTGTTTTTGTGTTTCATATTTTCCCCTGCTCTCAAAAATAAGGCCCATTAATAAATAGAATACCCGTTATTTGATGGAATCAAAGATCATTCCCTTCCCATCCATCCCCCAAGAGCAAGGTCACTTCAAAACGCAGAATTGGAAAGCTTCAAAAAGCAAGTTAGCTGCTTAGTTCATGCTACCGGTCAGTGATTTATTAATCTTTCTTCTATCCCGACAACACACCTGACATGACTTGGGGGTAGATGTGACTTTTGTGCCCACTGCTGACTGACTAAAAGGTTGTCTACATCAGACTGCCTTTGTGTAACAAAACATAATAAAATCTTTCGATAAGACCTTTTTCAGAACACAACTTTTCCTAATCACAAAATCGAGGCTAGACTAATTTTTACCCTACTTTTGTTTCATATTCTGCCTCTGTCTATGTCTGTCAGTCTGTCTCTCTCTTTCTCCCCATCCCCACCCCCTCTTTGGATTCCAGCATCATGGAGTTGGATATATTAGGACAGTTAAAGTAATGAATTAGAGTTTGCTGCTATGACAAACCACCTGTCATTTCCAGAGCAGCTCGTCTCCAGTGGGTACTTCGGGTAGCCAAGCTCCTCTCACGTACATGTCATCCGTGTGAGGACAAGATGGAAGAGGAAGAGTGGAGGATCACGCACCTGACACTTCGCTACTTTGGAAACACTTTGCCTTGGAAATACACACGTGGCTTTTGCTCATCTTCCTTTGGCCAGAGTGAGTCCTATGGCTCCATCTGGAGGCAAAGGGGGTTGCCGAATGGAGTTTTGATCTGACAGCTACTTCTCCGTAATATTCTGCACTATGGAAGGGGAACGTGAATCTTTGTTAGTGACTAGCCATCTCTGTGACAGATGGCTCGGGCTGATTTTCTAAAATGTTATAAGCTCATCTCTAAATGGCCTTTAAGCTACAGTGCTTGAGAACCCGAGTTCCTAAAGAAAAGTTGACATTAATTGGAGCCAAAGCTCTAGTATTAAAAAAACAAAAGATAGGCTGGGTGTGGTGGCTCAAGCCTGTAATCCCAGCACTTTGGGAGGCCAAGGAGAGAGGATTGCCTGAACCCAGGGGTTCGAGACCAGCCGGGGCAACTTGGCAAGCCCTCGTCTCTACAATAAATCAAAAAATTAGTCAGGCATGGTGGCGCATGCCTAGAGTTCCGGCTACTTGGAAGGTGGAAGGATCGCCTGAGCCCAGCAGGTGGACGCTGGGGTGGCCGTGAGTGTGCCACTGCACTCCAGCCTGGGAGACAGAGTGCGACTCCAACTCAAAAAAAAAAAAAAAAAGAAAAGAAAAGAAAAGAAAGAAAGAAAGATCTGTGATGTGTGGAGGCCAAGTAGAACTGTGGTCAGTCAGTGCAGCTTCATTGTTGCTGGAAGTGCTTTCCCTTACTCACAATATATAATTTATTAACTTAACTATGCACTTTAAAAATCATACATTGTAGGCCGAATGCGGTGGCTCAAGCCTGTAATCCCAGCACTTTGGGAGGCCAAGGCGAGAGGATTGCCTGAGCCCAGGGGTTCAAAAAATTAGCCGAGCATGGTAACGGGTGCCTGTAGTTCCAGCTACTTGGAAGGCTGAGGCGGAAGGATTGCTGGAGTCCAGCAGGTCGACGCTGGGGTGGCCGTGAGCATGCCGCTGCATTCCAGCCTGGGCAATGGAGTGAGACTCCAATTCAAAAAATAAAAATAAAAGAATGATGTATACTCCTTAATTCAAAGAATGTTAGAGGCAGAAAAAACCTTAGAAATGTTCAGGCTTCCAGTTCTATATTTTAATAGGAAACAGGTCCACAGAAATGAAGCAACTTGCCCAAAGTCACACAGCCAAGTTTGCAGCAAGGTCACCTCCAAAAAGACCCCAGCTCAGCCACCTAGCCCAAGTGCTATTGAACCATCCTTTTGAGTGATTCTAAATTACTTTCAATTTTTTGGCATAGAGAACTACTTTGAATATTTTATGTGCAATTCAAGTGTTTGATATAATTTATGTTTTAATTTAAAAGTAATTTTCTCTTTTAAGAACTGCAAGATCTTTCTTATAAATGCCCAGAACATGACTTTTATGGAAAAGTTGGCTAATAAATTACTATTAGTAGTGATATAATTAATGAGACTTTACTAGTTTTATCAAAGATCAGCTTTATTAGCATTATTTAAGAGGAACAAACCCTGAAATCCTTGATGATTTTTATGTCCACAAAGCCACGTTCTTCAATAATCCGAATGAAATTGTTAATGCCAATGGACACTAGAGGGCGCTCCCTCACAGTGTATCAGCTCACCCATCTCAGCCCTGTAATGTTGGTTGGCCTGAATCAGAAAAGATCGTTCATGACACTGAACTTGTAAACACTGCAATACATTCACTGGCCCAGTTCCTTGACATCATGTGATCTAGGGGTTAGTTTCGTTGTTTCATAGCCTCTCCAGGGTAGCCATCTCATTTTTGAAGTTATTTTTTAATAGTAGTATCCATATCCATTTACACATAGATACAATGCTAAATAAAAGCTTTACAAACTCGTACGGTATTGCATTTGATTCCCACAACAACCTTTTAAGATGTTTTATTTCCCCCATTTTAAACTCAGTCTTAGAGTGTTTAAGTAACTTATTTATGCAGCCAGAAGTGGCAGAGACAGAATTCAGCGTCCTGCTATCCTAAAGCCAGCTCACAAAACTATTGTGTTATTGATTGTAGAGCTGGAAGAATCCTAAGGAACAATTTGGCTGTCTCCTCACTTTTAGATGGGACAGTTCTCCCATCTCTGAGTTCACACCCGGAGATGAGAAGTGACTTATCCAAGACACAGACCCAGTCAAGGCCAGACTGGGAAGTCAAGGGGTCCCCATTCCCTACCCACAGCTCCTGGGTCACTGCCTGCCTTCCCTGAGCTGTCAAAGAAATCCTGCACTCAGAGATCCGGAGAACATCCTCCTAAGCCAGGAAGGCAGAACACAAAACACCACACATTCTTCACTTATAAGTGAGAGCTTAACAGACACAGAGAATGGTAGAGTGGACACTGGGGACTCAGAAAGAGGAGGAGGAAGGAGTAGAGGGAGGAAAAATCCATCTGTTGGGTTCAATGTGCAGAGGTGGGGGTGGTGGGTACATTTAAAGCCCAGACGCCAAACTATTTGAATCCCCCAAAGGTCCTGCACCAGGCTTCACCCAAACATGGCAGGTGATGCCCAGGGATTGTCGGTTACCCACACAACAGAAGAAGTGGGTCTTGTGGATAGAAGCTGTGTTCTGACATGGTTCTTGATTTTTTTTTCTCTATTCATAAAGAAGAGTCTTCTGAATTTTCAAAAGTAGCTAATCTCCCCGCCTCCCATAGATCCTCTTCTGTTCTCCATACTGCAGCCAGAGGGATTTTTCTTTTTCTTTTCTTTATTGTTTTGTTTTTGTTTTTGTTTTTTTGAGTCAGGAGTCTCACTCTGTCGCCCAGACGGGAGTGCAGTGGCACGCTCCCGGCCACCGCAGCCTCGACCTACTGGGCTCCGGCAATCCTTCCGCCTCAGCTTTCCAAGTAGCTGGAACTACAGGCACCCGCTACTACGCCCGGCTAATTTTTGATTTATTGTAGAGATGAGGTCTCACCAAGTTGCC
>CAUYQG010006995.1:0-12585 GCA_963574415.1 Tarsius wallacei
GCAGGTCGAGGCTGTGGTGGCTATAAGCCATGCTACTGGGCAACAAGTGAGACTCCAACTCAAAAAATAAAAATAAAAATACACTATAATCGATAGGCCTTATCTGTTTGATAAGAAACTAAAATAAGAATATTTTCTCTAGCCGGGTTCGGTAGCTCAGCCTGTAATCCCGCGCCTTGGGAGGCTGAGGTGAGTGGATTGCCTGAGCCCACGGGTTCAAGACCCGCCTGGGCAACTTGGTGAGACCTCATCTCTACAACAAATCAAAAAATTAGCCGGGCATGGTAGCATGCACCTGTAGTTCCAGCTACTTGGAAGGTTGAGGCGGAAGGATCACCGGAGCTCAGCAGGTCGAGGCTGCGGTGGCCGGGAGCGGCCACTGCATCCAGTCTGGGCGACAGAGTGAGACTCCACCTCAAAAAACAAAACAAAAAACAAAGATGTCCATCTCTCAAGAATGTTGATCCATTCCTGTTTCTTTACTGCAGTAATTATAGTGTTCTTAGGCATTTTGTGTAGCTAAGTGTTGTCTGTTTATTATTCATTCTTTCTTTTTTAAAGTTTTCAAACAAGGTTTATTAGAGAAAGAAGAAAAGAGAGGTATTATTCATTTTCATATTTCTGTACTCACAGTCACTAGGCCCTATTCTTAATCCACTGCCATCTTTTATATATTAGCATGAAAAGTACAAATTACTCCCTCCTCCAACATCATCTCCACCCCACACAACAGAGACATAGCATAAGAAAAATTGCAACCAGCTCATAGCAAATTTAGTGCCGGTTCTTTGAAAAAAGTTTTTGTGACAAATGGCACAGCAAATGGAAATACTGTGTATTAAGAAAAGATACTTCTTATCTAGGGATAAGGCAACACCTGTAACAAAACTGTCTTCCTAAAGTTACATGGCCAGAGTCTTGAAAAGTAATTGTTTACAACATGGTACTTTTGTCTTTTTGAACTTGGTCCACACTTGTGCAATAGCTGGCAGATGTTTTTATTATGTAATATAGCATGCAAGTGATTAATCAATCAAAACAAGAGATTCTATCAGGGTCTAGAAACTACAAGTAATCTTTTTTGTTTTTCTTACCATACTCAGTGTTATTCAATACAGAGAAAATGATATATGACAAGAAATAATGAGCTTGACTATACGGCTAAATTACAAACTTCTCAGCTGGGTTAAAATCATAACCCAAAGAGAACTCACAGCAGATTATTTGTACATCAGCAAAATGATATAATCATCCTGCTTAGACATTTGTTTTCCTAGAAAGACATCAATAACTGACCCCTACACAGTTACCTACAATATGAGAGTTAAATTGTACAGGGAAGGCAAGATGAGAAAAAGAAGAAAACTTTAAGGCCTTAAGCCCAAACTGTTTAATAGCATCTTCTTTGGAAGCACTCATATTGGGTTGACCATCACGTGAGAAAAGTTATGGTAGTTTTACAGATGTAAATCTTAATGTGATGAATTATTATTTAAAGATATTTCGAAAATCTGAAAGTAGTAGCATGCAGCAAAACAATGAAAAGTGAATATGGATTACTTTGTAATTGACGTTAAAAATCTTAACTTTTTATTACAGAAAATTTTAAATCAATACAAAAGTAACTCATCACTAATCTTAAACAATTACCAACTAACTGCTCGTCTTGTTTCATCTATCTGCTTCCTTACGCCCTCATTATTTTGAAGCAAAATCCTAGCCATAATATTGTTTCACTCTCAATAGTTCAGTACTTTTCCCTAAATGATGAGTCTTAAAAAATAAAAAAATAAAAAGAAACATATCCCTAACCACAATGTAATTTTTATCACACCTAAGCGTTTAGCACTCATTCCTTAATGCCATGAAGTATTCATTATTCAAATTTCCAAGTGTTTTTTCTTAAATATACTTAAAACACCTAAATAGCTACTATTGATATTTATAATATTAAAGTAAATTAAATACTGAAGAAATTAGCAATAAAAACATTCTTTAGCTTCTTGCATCTACTTTTTGTTTTCAGTGCCTGGATATGCTAGAATGCTTAGGAATCCCCTGGGTTCAAGCTGCTGGGGAAGCTGAAGCCATGTGTGCTTACCTGAATGCTAGTGGTCATGTTGATGGCTGCCTCACCAATGACGGGGATGCCTTCCTTTACGGAGCCCAGACTGTTTATAGGAACTTCACTATGAATACAAAGGTATCTTTTCCTTTATCTTTTTCAGAATATGTTTACAAATTCCCTTTTTTAAAGGGCTATTTAAATGAAATAGTACATGTAAAATGCTTACTGCAATGCCTGACACATAGCAGTTGCTGAAAAAAATGTTTACTATTATTAAAAAATTATTGCCACATAGTTCATTGTCTTCAAAATGTGGATTTATCTCCTAAAAACTTGTTTGTTTTACATGGTTTAAATCTAAATTAGTTTTAATAATACATTACAAAATTGCATATGAAATGTATTGCTTTGACCCAGAATTTCCAGTTTTAGTATTTCATCCTCAAAAACATTTCCAAATATGTAAGAAGAGATGTACAAAGATGTTTATTATAGCATTATTAATAATTACAAAAATGTGGCAAATAGTCAAAATTTGCTCATTGATACAGAAATGGTTAAATATAGTCATGGTTCTCAGCCAGGGAGATATTGCCAGAGAAGATTTTGGTTGTAACAATTCAGAGTTGAGCAAGGAAAATTTTACACATTTTGTAGATTGGGGCCAAGCAGGCTAAACTCCTGCCGGAAAATTCCATTGTCCCTCCCAAAATGCTACTAGTGTGCCTCCATTGAGAAATATTGCATCAGAGTCCATATTATGTAATATATATTATTGACATAAAAGATGTCCAGACATAGTAGTGGAGAAAAATGTTGCAAAATGGTGCTTTTATGTAATCCTACTTTTACTTAATAAATATTGAAATTAATATTAGTTTATATGTGTCAGAAAATGTTTTGTACCGTTCTATTACTGATAGTTAACTTTAGATGATATAATTACAGGAAATGTTTATTTTCTATAATATATATTTTATGGCATTTAACTTTATAAGATGGGAATATACTTTTTTTACACACCAAAAGCAATAAAATGGAAAAAATTAACTACTATAGTTTATTTTTTAAGTCAATTTTGAAACTATGACTTTGTTTCCATATATTGAAATGTCAGTATCTATGAAGATTCTGTTCAGGATAATCAGAATAAGTTTTCTATTTAAATTTTTAGGAATAATTAAACATTTAAAGATAAATTTGACAAATTATTTTTTGTAATGTTATTTATAAATATTTACTTTTTGAAAATTAAACTAAATCTTTACTTTCTTTAGGACCCACATGTTGACTGTTACACAATGTTATCTATCAAGGATAAACTAGGTTTGGATAGAGATGCTATGGTTGGACTGGCAATACTTCTTGGCTGTGATTATCTCCCAAAGGTAAGCTGAAATCATCATATTTATTTACTATGCATAATATCTTTTTGGTACCCTACATTCTGAATAAATATGAATATAACATGGCTATATGATGTAAAATGTAATTAAAAATATAATTTTAGACATAATAAACTATTCAGTGACTAAAATAGTCAGCATTTCAGATGACACTTAAAGCCGACTTGTGACACTGAATAAGTGAGAATAGAATAGTAAGTAGTACTACAGCTTGAATCTCAAAAAAACATTACTCTAGATTAAGAACTTCACTTTCAAGTTTGATTACTTTTTTATAAGGAAATATTGAAATTACTCCTTTTTTTACATCATGCCAATGTTAGTTTCTATCACTCTGTTTTTCTACTTTTTAGTTTTCAATATTCATTGTAGCTTTCCAGTTCTGTACATGCTCAATATTATTACTGTTGCTTAAGCAACATGATTATTAGGGTAAGCCACTCATACTTCCTCTCAGCATTGCATTGGATTTTGTCATGAAAACATTTAATTTCTATCTTAAGATGCATAATTAGGCCAGGCACCGTGGCTTGTATCTGTAATCCCAGCACAGCACTTTGGGAGGCCAAGACAGGAGGATCTCTTGAGCCCAGGAGTTTGAGATCAGCCTGGGTAACAAAGTGAGGCCTTCTCTCTACAAAAAATAAAAAAGTGGCCAGACTTGGTAGTTCAGTCTGTAATCCCAGCACTTTGGGAGGCTGAGGCGAGTGCATTGCCTGAGCCCGCAGGTTCAAGACCAACCCAGCAACTTGGCAAGACCTCATCTCCACAATAAGTAAATAAATAAATTAGCCGGATGTGGTAGTGCATGCCTGTAGTTCTAGCTACTTGGAAGGCTAAGGCAGAAGGATCACCAGAGCCCAGCAGGTCGAAGCTGGGGTGGGTGTGAGTGTGCCACTGCTCTCCAGCCTGGGCGACAGAGTGAAACTCCAACTCAAATAAATAAATAAATGAAATGAAATAATGAAATGAAGAAATAAAATGAAATAGAGGCACAGCGGTGTGTGCCTATAGTCTCAACTACTCAGGAAGCTGAGACAGAAACCAACTTTAGCTACAATAGTGTTCATATCATGTAGTGGCCTTAGCTATCTTGAACTTTCGTATCCTTTGTAACCAAACCGCTTTCTACTTAAAGATTTTTAAGACTATGTAAAACATGTTTTGATTTCAAAAATATTAAGCTGTAGCTAAATGCAAATACAAGAAGAGTGATACTCAAAATATCTAACAACTTGTATGCCAAAAATGCAGGCTGAAGAGGTGGAAGACTTCTGCTGTGCCATGGACTAGCTTTCTTAGTAGCTGGATCCTGGATATAGGTGGGTTGGGAGAATTTTACTTACTGAGGAGACCCTAGGCACTTGGGCAGTGGCTTTTTACTAACCAGTTTAAAAGGGCTTAACACTGATGTGTCGATCCTAATGCATACTAGCTAAATAGCCCTGCTTCTAAGAACATATTCATAAACTCTTATAGGAGTTGACTCAATTTAAACCAGAAATTGTGATGTGAATGTACATTTATGCATATAATTTGTGTGTGTTGGAAATTCACACTTGTTTTAATTTTCTTACATTTTTAATTTCAAGGGTTAACTTGGAACTCTCCTTTGTTCTCTTCTTATGTCTTAGGTTTTAAATTTAAATGTCCATATAATTAAGTGAATTTGCTGTTGCCTGATTACAAATATAATGTAAAGTTAGGTCAAATTAAAATATTATTGAAATATTTAACAGTAAGTGAAATCCCTCTAAAATTATGTCCCTCCCTTCCCTAAAATAAACTCTGAAGATTTTGTTTATATAGACTAAAAATGTAATTGTCACTTAATTTACAAATTCAGATTATACTATTGTGCAGTATTCATTTTACATATATCAATGTATCTTGCACACCTTTTCCTATCATTACTTAAAGGGTTACCTCATTCTTTCTTTCAGCTACACAATCTTCCATTGAATTAATGTATTACACTTTTAATCATACCTACTGATTAACATTTCAGTTTTTTTTCCCCCACTCTCTGTAAGGGAGTCCCAGGAGTTGGAAAAGAACAAGCATTAAAACTTATACAGATTTTGAAAGGTCAGAGTTTACTTCAGAGGTAATTTAAATTTTCTTGTGACATTGGACTTTTTTTCTTGTTGAACTTAATAGGGAATATTACAAAAAAAGAATTGTTTTCCATAAAAGGGTTTTGTATTTTTATAATTATCTTTTCATGTAAATTGTGTTTTATTTTGAAGTTCTAAACAATACCAAATTTTAAAAAATACATTATTAGCTCACTAAGCAATTAGTATGATGTCAAATGCATTTATTTATAACCGTGGGCATTCTGCCACCAGCTATTTTAAACTACCACCAAGTAAAGACAAACATGATATTAAAATAATTTTGGATTTAATACTTTGAAATTGTATTTATTTTCTGTAGATGAAGTATTTGTGGTATGTTGCAAATATTTAATAGTAAGCAACACAAAAATTTTACTTGACCTTTATTCTCTAGCTACACAGTTCGTAATACTCTAATTGATTTAGTCTCTATAATTTGAGGATGCAAAGCAATTAAGATACAAATTATACTGAAGTTTATAATCTGTGCTATTTACTGTCTTAAAAACCTGTGAATTATATTTACTTGATGAAAGCAATAGTTTATAAAAAAGTAATATTAATGATGATAAGTTAAAGGCTAAACAAGAAAGGAACTAGGACACTGGGAAGCTTAAAACACTCTTGGCCTCTAATAGATTTGAGATGGTGAGTACCTGAAAGAAATGTTAAGTGGTAGAAATAAAAGGGGAATGACTGAAAAATAATTCAAATCACTATATTCTTTCCTATAATGCTTCTCTTTCAGTTGTAAAACTACTGATAAATCTAAGACTTAAATAAATCCATTATTGACATCAGTTGTCACTGTGCTAAAGCAGGAAGAAAAAGGTATACTGTGGCATGTGAGTGAGTGAGTGAATAGTGAAGACTGATATAAAGAAGGAAAAGCAAGTAAATACGGTACTTAGCTAACTCTAAACCATTCTTACTGAAACAGTTTGAGCAAATAAGTACACTAGGCAAGATTTTATTAAGTGTTCACCTTAATTCTTGAAAGTAATAAAATTACACTTTATAATTGTCTATTATTCTAATTTTTATTAATTTAGGCTGACTTTCCCCTTATTAATTTTAATTATTTATCCAGAAGCAATAAATGCTAATTTTCAACAATTTTGTGCTTGTTCTTTATAGTAAATGAGTTAGAAATTCCAATAACTAAATAATAACTCTAAGTACCAGATATTACAAGAGATCAAAAACAGACATTTACAATTCAGTCTACTCGCATATAGCTGCTTAACTTAAGGTTCTTAAAAAAAAGCCTGAGCTCAATGGGTGAGGCCTGTAATTCCAGTGCTTTGGGATACCAAGATGGGAGAATCACTTGAGGCCCGGAGTTCAAGACCAGCCTGGACAATACAGTGACACCCAGTATCTACAAAAAATAAAGATAAAAATAAATTTTCTAGGAGTGGTAGTGCATTCCTGTAGTCCCAGCTATTCAGGAGGCTGAGGTAGAAGGGATCGCCTGAGCCCAACCAGTGGAGGCTGCAGAGAGCCAAGATCATGCCACTGCACTCCAGCCTGAGTGACAGACTAAGACCCTGTCTCTTAAAAAAAAAAAAAAAGAAAAGCTGATTGAATATATATACATATATAGAGAGATACAGATATATAGGTACACATTCTCTCTCCTGTCTTACAGTTCTGCTGTTCTTTAGACCACATTTAAAACTTGTGGCTGAGGGTTTTTCTAGACTAGGCCAGCATCTTTATCAGCCACCAAGGGGCAAGTAAGTAGGTAGGTGAAAGGGAATAAAATTGCCTGACATTTGAGAAGATAGCATTTTTTTGTGCCTCATGTTTTTCTTTTTTAAAAAACCATTTTCTATTAAAGGTTTAATCAGTGGAATGAAACATCTTGCTACTCTAAGCCACAGCCACTAATTGCCCAAAACTTGACTCATTGTTCTGTGTGTTCGCATCCAGGTAAGCAGACATAGAGAATGATATTTCTAGACTATTAGTGTCTGGTATCCATGCCACATTTTCATTCCTATTTTTAATGTACTTTTAACATACCTATAGTCATAGTATTTTGAAGGGTTCTACATTGTCTTCCCCACTTGATTGGGAATTCCTTGGAGTCAGGAGTTGTGTTATATATACATAGTATACACTAAGTAAATGTTTGTTAAACACAATAATGTGATGTAAATGATAAATAGGATAAGTGCAGTTTCAGACTATGATACCAAATTAGTTAGATCTAAAATTATCGTGTTTTTCATGTAGGAATCCATCTTAAGAAAAAAAATATTGCACTGACAAATCTTAGGGGAAAATATAACTGAAACCATTTGTTATTATATCAGTGATTTATGTTTATATTTTTATATTTAAATGATTCTTCATTGTTCTGTACTGCATTTTTATTGTGTGAAAATAATGACTTGAAATTAATGTCTGGCCGGGCTTGGTGGCTCAGCCTGTAATCCCAGCATTTTGGGAGGCCGAGGCGAGTAGATTGCCTGAACCCGCAGGTTCGAGACCAGCCTGGGCAACTTGGCAAGACCTCGTCTCTACAGCAAATCAAAAATTAGTCAGGCGTGGTAGCGTGTGAGTGTAGTTCCGGCTACTTGGAAGGGTGAGGCAGAGGGATCGCTGGAACCCAGCAGGTCATTGCTGGGGTGGCCGTGATCGTGCCACTGCACTCCAGCCTGGGCGATGGAGTGAGACTTCAACTCAAAAAAAAAAAAAGAAAGAAAGAAAAGAAATTAATGTCTAATACATGTTCACTATTATTAAAAATAGCACTGATCTTCTTTAGTCTTGATTAAAAAAGATATCACTAAACAGGTTCTGATCAGAAAGGCATTTCATTCCCAAAAGAGATGACATATTAGCTTATCTTTTAAGATAAATTGTGCTTCAGCTATTTCTCTTAATATGTTTTTATTAACATTTTATAGATGAAATCATGGAAGAAAATAAAGGTATTTATAAATAAGATGCCATTCTAAGTTTTTGATACCTTATAAATGGCAGTTGTAGGTTATATCAAGTATGTATGTTCTTCCATATTCTCCAAACAAAGTTGAAGGTAATCACACTTTCCTTTTAAAGAGAACTAGGTTCCCACATCCGTGCTACAGTCATTATGATCATGTTCCAAGCATAGTTTAAAAATAACTGTACTTGTAACTGAGAGCTAGACACTAGCAGAGGTAATTAACTGCTATATTCTTTGAATACGCTCATTAAAGAAACTATTTTATTGTAACTATTATATTAAGTAAATGATCTTTTTTCTAATAACTACATCCACCTTTTCTTACATGTAACTTCTACTTAAACCAGAAAGTTTTCTGTTGTTAATTATTTTAAATGCATAATTTCAAATTATAAATTAATACTTTCAGATAGAAGAATAATTATTTAAAGTGTCATGTGATAGTAATATCTCATCTACTTTATCCTGAGAATTATTATGGTGTCCACTGTCTATTCAACCTAAACGTATTGAAATCTTTCTATATGCTAGACACTGTGCTAGGCAGTATTAATTTTTTAATATTTGGATAATGATGCAAAGAATGTATGTAGAAGATAATTCTAAAAGGCAGTAAAAAATGTACTTTTTTGTCTCATGAAGGTTCACCTAAGGATCACGAACGTAACGGATGCAAATTATGTAAAAGTGATAGATATTGTGAGCCACATGATTATGAATACTGTTGTCCTTGTGAGTGGCACCGTACAGAACATGATAGGCAGCTGAGTGGAGTAGAGAACAATATTAAGAAGTAAGTTTTTTTTAAGACTCATTTTTTTCTTGGCATAACCTATAGCCTCACCTGTGGTTGAATTATTTCCAAATAATGTTTCCACACATGTCTAGATTGGTCACATGTTTTATAAAATCTTTTTCTTGATTCTGCTAAAGAACATTCAACTATCTCAGAAAATAGTAATGTTATCACATTATTCAAAGAGAATCTTGGTGACTGTTTGAGATACTGTCCATGCACATTTTTTATTCAGTGGGAGGAGATTGGATGAGATGATTTCTCAGTTTGTCTAAAATTGCCTGATTGTAGTAATAATGTGTATATAATTTATTTTCAGAAAAGCTTGCAGTTGTGAGGGATTCCCATTCCATGAGGTAATGACTGATAATTCAACTGTGTGTTTTAGAAACTTTCCTAAAAGTTTGGAAGTCTAAATTCCTATTTTCTTTTTTCTTGCTAGGTTATTCAAGAATTCCTTTTGAGCAAGGATAAATTAGTGAAGGCAATCAGGTACCGAAGGCCTGATTTATTATTGTTTCAGGTATCTGCAAATAAATTCTTGCTTTACAGTATGAAGTTAGATACTGGAAAGATAGGGAGGGATATTCACTTTGGCCTGAGAGGAGGTTTAAACATTAAAACAGGCAACTATTGACTGTCCATTTATTTCTTATCTCTCCTTTGCCACACAGTGGCCATACTTTGCACAACATAAGACAAACTACAATTACACCACTTTTTTAGGAGATGCCTAAATTATCACATATGGATATATCGTATCCATGGATATGCTGGGGAAAGAGAGGCTAATGACCAGAGAATGTTAGGGTCAAGTGTATCATTATGGAAGGCAGTACAGTTTACAAAAGCATTGGGATTTGAAATTAGCAACCTAAATTTAAGTGTGGACAATATTTCATTTTCTGTGTGGCCCTGGATATGTATTATCTTCAAAATAGAAGTATTATTTATCTCTTGATGTTATCATGAGGATTAAATAAGATTATATTAACCCCTAATATAGTGGCTAGGGGCAGAGTGGCTCAATAAATTGCTACTACTTATTACTTAGCCCCACCAACAACTTTATTAATAATGGTAACCAACATGAACATTTAAAATTTGTTGTTGAATTAAACATGCTACATGTAATCTCACTTAATTTTCATAACCTGTGAGCTGGGTTATATTATTTTCACTTTACAGGTGGAAAAACTAAGCTAAGTGACATTAAGTAATTTACCCAACGTCTGTGAAATATCATACTGGCACTCAAACCAAGAACCCTCATGCTTAATCATTAAGCAATTTTTCTACCTTAGGAGGCTCATTGTTCTCTCTCAAAATATTCTCATTGATACTACTTTAATGTTAATTCTAAAGGAAAAAATAATATCACCTAAGAGAACTATTTATCTTCAAGAGATAACAAAATCTTACTTTATATTTACAGAGATTTACTTATGAAAAAATGGAGTGGCCCAAGAGATAACAAAATCTTACTTTATTTACAGAGATTTACTCATGAAAAAATGGAGTGGCCCAGTCACTATGCATGTGAGAAATTGTTAGTGCTTTTGACCCGTTATGACATGATGGAAAGAAAACTTGGCAGAAGGAACTCTAAGCAACTACAGCCAATTCGGTAATATAGTATAAAGAATTGTACAATGAAGACTGTGTTTTCATTTGAATATCTTATGCTCTAAACAGTGGGATATGTAGCTCTTTGTTTTGTAAAGGTAAAGGAAAGGCCTAATGGAATATTACAAACTTATTCAGGGCTTACAGTCAAGGCAACATAATAAGTTCATGCATTGACATACTTTTCTACTTCAAACACATAGTAATAATAGATTATAAAAGAAATAAATATAAGAAGAGATAGCCAGGCTTAACAAGACAACTGTTTCAGTGGACCAGAAAAGGCACAAAAATATAAAGTGAATGTGGGAACTGATACTAGCTTTACAGTGTCCTAGATCTAGAAGCAGTAACATCATTCTGGAGGTAAGTCCCTGCAGGGTAAAAGAGAAAGGAACCAAAGTGCTAGATGTTGATAGGCCAGGCTTATTTCTTTTTTCTTTTCTTCTCTTCTCTTCTCTTCTCTTCTCTTCTCTTCTTTCTCTCTCTCTCTTTCTCTCTCTCTCTCTCTCTCTCTTTACAGTAGATACAAGGTCTTGCTGTGTTGCTCAGGCTGGTCTTGAACTCCTGGACTCAAGCAATCTTCTGCCTTGGCCTCCCAAAATTCTGGGATTATAGGCATGAGCTACCACATCTGGTTTAGGCATATGTCTTAAAACCCAGTAGCTAGGGTGGAATTCCTCTGTTCTTATCAGGATATTAGATACTGGGGTAGGTGATTTAAAAAAAAAAAAAGCAAATGATTCCTGAAACCCAAATAGCCAACTGGAAATTTATCATAAAAGACTAGAAAAAAGTTATAAGTGATAACAGATAAAATATAAATGAATAAAAGAAAAAGCTTAACATATGAAGAAATATAATGTTTTAAAAATCAACAGTTGAGCTGAATATGATGGCGCATGTCTGTAGTTCCAACTACTTGGAAGGCTGAAGTGGAAGAATCGCCTGAGCCCAGTAGGTCGAGGCTGCAGTAGCCACGAGTGTGCCCCTGCACTCCAGCCTAGGTGACAGAGTGAGACCCCAACCCCCCCCCACAAAAATTAACAATTGATCATGAATTTACTTCACATTTAGTTTTATAAAACATTCTTACCAAGGTTTTTTTTAGGTTGGGGAGGCTTTTTATAATTCTAGGTCAAATGCTCAAAAAAAATGAAGACATATACCTGTAAGCAAAAGAAAGTGAAATTATAAAACAAAAGTGGATAGAAATGACTTTAAATGGATGTATATAAAAAGTGAACTATTAGAAATCTTAAGAAATATAGTTGTCAAAATAAAAAGCAACAGATGGGACTCTAGGCTGAACTTGGTCAAAAGGAATTAGTAAATTGGACAGTAGTACTAATCAAGTCACACAGAAGGCATCGGAAACACTCAGATAAAAAAAATAGTTAATAGCCGGGCTTGGTGGCTCAGCCTGTAATCCCTCGCCTGGGGAGGCTGAGGTGAGTGGATTACCTGAGCCCGCGGGTTCGAGACCCGCCTGGGCAACCTGGCGAGACCTCATCTCTACAATAAATCAAAAAAATTAGCCGGGCGTGGTAGCGCGCGCCTGTAATTCCAGCTACTTGGAAGGCTGAGGCGGAAGGATCGCTGGAGCCCAG
>CAUYQG010006997.1:0-11190 GCA_963574415.1 Tarsius wallacei
ACACGCCCGTTTTCCGTTTTTCGGTGGGGTGGCGGGGTGGGGCGGGGCAACCCCTTTTGGGTTCAATGTTTTATACCCAAACAAAAAAAAAAAAAAAAAAAAGAAAATGCTTGTTTTGCAAAGAGATTTTTTTGGACTCTATCTGTAAAACAGAATTGTCTGTATAATATAAGCTCAAGAGGAAACAAGCTCCTCCCAAAAGCAGTTAACGACATTATTCTGTCTTGCACATTTGCGAAATGGAAAGCTTCTTTTGGCTGATGTGATGTCAGCGTCACTGGTACCCATGCCCAGAGACAAAGTTCACTTGCACTCAAGAAAACCTCTTTGGAGACAGTTCTAGTCATGTTATATTAGTTTTGAAACTGCATTTTCAAACAGATGTACACAGTAGATTGGGTGTCTATAGGCCTTCAGATTAGATTTGAAAGGAGAAAGCTCTTTGACTCTAGCTGGGGCTGGGATGTGTCTCTTAGGAAGAGTGGGGGTGGGGATTATAATCTCGCTAATGTCAGTGACACCCTGGGTGACCCTTGACAAGTTATTCCCCCTTTTTTGGACGTCAGTTTCCACTTCTGTCGAACAAGGTTGGGCTAGAACAATTAATAAGGCTTCTTTCAGCATAAATATTTACAGATTTTCTTCTAGGCAGTTTGTGTCTTTTGTAGCCAGTTGCTCAGTCCCTACAAGAGGGCCCTCTAGCAAGCTCTCCTGTCTCTCAGTTTCCATGTGGACTTCAGTGAAGTATGTTGGAGACCAGTGTGCTATCTTGTTGAGGACTTTCCAAGGGTTCTGAAAGCGGAAATCTAGCCCAGATCACTCCAGGGGACTAATCCCTGAATAATGTTGTCCTCTGACATGCACACATATTTTCTGATGTTTCACTTGACCTTGGAACTGGTTAAAGACTGCAAGAATGTTCAGTGAATTCTTATGGACTACAAAGAAGTCCTTCCCATGCAAGATGTGATTTTTTTTCCAAGATTGAAATTATTTTGGAAGTGGTCCTTCTGTTATTGGAGGCAGTCCAAGGACATCACAGTAAAACTGATACCTTGCCTTGCTACTTTTCTGTTTGTCTCCATTGCAGTTCAGTTTTTACAGTGTTTGTGGTCAAGGAGACCTGGATTATTTTTGGATAATTAGCATGGGGTTCAGGAAGAATACAGAATCATTTCGTGGAATAAACCCTAGATTGGGATTGGGAGAGCTGCTCTGACTTTCTGACCTTCAGCATGTCATTTAGATTCTCTGGTCCTCAGTCTCGTAGTAGTTAGAATGATGTATCTAGAGAAGACCCTTGCTCCAGCTCAGTGGAAGAGGATTTTCCCCCAGCTTTAATGTGACCCAAAGGCACTCTGGGCAGCAGCGGTGACCATTCGTATTCATCCTGGATAGCCTGTGTGACCATGCTTGAGTCACATATTTAGTACTGCCAGTGGGTGTGTTCACCAGGGGTTGTCAGAAGCCCCTGCTTTACCCACAGCTAACAAGCTGACAAGATGAGGTATGCAGCTTCTAGTTAACAGCCAGCCCAGAGAAGCAGGGAGGCTGCCCTGTAAGGGAGGAGGCTCCTGGGAGTGAGTGCAAGCAGGAAAGGTGAGGGATGACTGTGAGTTGAGCTTGAGAAATCTTACTTCCACTGCTTGGAGGTCACTGTCGACTCTTGGGCTCTCTGGGCTTAGGATGGCCTCCTCTAAGGGCTTTCCTCTCTGGTGGACATTTGCTATAGCAGCAATAGAACATGAAAGCAGAAAGCAACACAGAGCAAGCAGTCAGACAGGAGCTGGAAGGGGCTGCCAGGATCCCTGCCTTGCCGAATGGTTTAGCATCTCTCCTTGACATGTTAGCTGTACTAATGACTGGATCTGAGTGTTCCTGTGTTTTCCTCGCACACATACCGAAATACTGCTGTTACCTACTACCCAGAAACCTCATGTAAATGGGTAGGAACCGGAAGCTCAATGTCTTGGACTGTGGGTCTTGTATTCTCTAAGACAGCAGTCCTCAAAGTGTGGTCTGTAAACCAGCAGCAGCATGCCTTGGGACTAGAAATGCAAATTATCTGGCTCCATGACAAACCTACTGAATCAGTCAGCAATGTGTATCTTAACAGGTGCTCCAAGGACAGTGGTGCATGCCCAAGCGTGAAGACCACTGTGCCAGGAGAGGCACCTGCGAGTAAGTCCTGATAGGCAACAGGTTTTCTGACTCAGGTCCCTTGGACCAGGGAACCAGCAGCCACTCCCTCCCTTGACCATCGGTACCCAGGCCGATCAAGAGCCTTTCCGAGGGTGAGAACACTGTTCCCCCTCCACAGTTCCTAGGGGGGCTGGGGGTTGCCTTTGTTCAGTTTGACCATGTTACTCAGAAGGGCTGCTAAGTTTGTTGAGTAAATGTTTATCTCCTTGGTTAAGACTCCATCCCCAGAATGAAGATGGAGGGAAGAGTGCTTTTCCAACAAGTCATATGAAGATGAGGAAATGGAGGGTCAGGGTTTAGGTTCCTCACCCAAGTCACTGTCAGTAAGTGGCAGGTAAGATTTGGCTGGTCTGCCCACTCCCAAGTCTCTTTCTACACCGGTTTGCATGCCTTGCAGAGCCAGCTTTCAGGTGGGCATTCTCGGGAGCCCCAGGACAGGTAGGGCTCTTTCTGGATTTGAACCTGTACCCTCCTGAACTCTTGACCTTGCTGTGGCTTCCTCCAATTATGCTTCCCAGATGCTGGGAGGCAGGTCTTCTTGCTTTCACCCCATCGGCACAGCAGGCATCTCGGACCATGCCTGCTCCTGTTGGGTGTGGCAGCTGCCAGTCTGTTAAGTCACAAGTCTCAGCAGGTCTGGATGGTAGCTAGGGTGGCCAAGGTGCCGAGTGGACCACAGTCCACTCCTCATCCTTGGTTGCATGCCCCTCACCATCCCAGGCAGGGCCTCCTCTCCTAGCAGCTGCTCAGTTTGCCATGCACCCCCTGGTTCTTAGGGTAACCCGGTTTAGCAAAGGGACCTGGAGTTTATAAATAGCACAGGGGTGACTGGGAAGCTGTCCTGTGCAGCAGGACAGAACATACATTCCCTGCTGATTGAGGCATTTCCTGGGGTCGTGTGATGGGGGTGACTCCAGTGCAGATGAAGCCGACTACTCTTAGCTCCCGGGCCTCTGCTCTGTGCTTGTCCTGCTTCCACTCTGTGTGGTTGTGTTTGTCCCCCGCTGCCTCTGCCTTCACGTGGTGGTGCTTCCAAGTCTGCTCCTGGGACGTTTCCTGTTCTTGGAACAGCTGCACCGCCTGGGGTACCCTCCTGCTACTTGATCCTATAGGGAGGTATCCAGTGGCTGTGGGCAATTTCAGATGACCTTGCTCCTCTGACGTCATTAGATTGCTATTTTTGGCTTTGCTGTTTATGCTGCAGAAGTTGGCTAGGATGGGAGGGAAGGAGGAGTGAAGGAGGGGCTGTCCATGGTCTCCTGTTGTCCCAGGGCCCTGCCAAACTAGGAGCATTTATTCTTCAACATTTACATAGCACCTGCTCAACGTCAGGCCCTGCAGCAACCAAACTAATGACCTGGTCTGAGTTCTTCACTTACTCATGAACTTATTTTTCAGGGGCATCACTCTAGAGTCATAGTTACGTTGTATAGTTAATGTGTATTTTAACAGGTGCTCCGAGGATGGTGGTGCAGGCCCGTCCTTGGAGCCAGACAGTTTGGGTTTAAATTATGGCCCATTTACTACCTCTGAAACTCTTCTGTGCCTCAGTTTCCTCTTGGAAATGGGAGTTATTATAGTATCTATAAGGCTGCTATGAAGATAAGGGAGTTAACAGTTGTGTCTAACACATGGTAATACACAACAAATGTTAGTGGCTATTACTATTACTTATGACAGCACCATGTATTGTACTAGGTACTTGGTCAACAGGTTGAATGTGATGTGGTCTCTGTCTGTCCTGTGCTGGCATCTGGGCTCCCAGAGTCTCAGACATTGGGGCAGTGCACACAGTCAACACAAGTCAGAAGAAACACCTGCCATGCATGCCATCTTATCCTCACTGGTGAGGCCATTCAAGGGAAACAGATGAAGTTCCTGTCCTGGGAAGTAGAGCAGTGGCTCTCTGCCCTCACCCACATCAGAATCTTCTGAGGAGATAGATACCAGCATCCTGGGGTCCAACTCCCAGTGTTCTGATTGAGGGCTCAGACATCAAGACTTTTAAAAATGCATCATTTCCAGTGTGCATCAGAGAAGTGTGGCCCCAGTCTCTGGAAATACGTGTCCTTGAAGCTCTCTACCGACTGCCCCAGTCAAGAGAATGCCTCAGCCCGTCCTCTTTCACGGCTCTCAGATGTTTTCCAATGAGCTGCCTCTGGCTTGGAGGTTCTCGAACTTGGGTGTGCATGAAAAGAATCACCTGAAATGCTACTTTATAGAGACACTTCTGGGCCTTGTTCCGAGCAGGCTTCATTTTAAACAAACTTCCTGGGGCACCTCAAATCATCATCCCTTCATCTGAGTAATCCTCTCTGTTCATCAGTCCCAGAGACTCTGCTTACAAATCCCATGGTGTCTTATAGCTCTTGAATTGAAGGAATGAGTTTGTGTTGATATATTTTAAATTATTTATTAATCTGATTAAGAGTTACAAAGAGTCTTTTAAAAAATAGGAAAATCCAGATGAATAAAGAAAAAAATACTCTCTTCCAGCACCTGTTGAAATGTCCATGTATTATCCCTCCAGACATCTTCTCTGCAAATATTTTGAACAAAAAGTATCCCACCCTATGGATGGTCTTTCTCTTTTCTCACCTACAGTGTAATACTTGGTGATTCCATAGCTCTCTCCCAACGTTATCTCTGTGTCCCCAGAGTGACGGTGCTACAGAACAGGGCACTCAGTAAATAATCTTAGCAATGAAACCACAATTCGGGATAGAATGCCAATTGAATGTCAGTTGGGTTTCCAGAGAAATCTAGGTCTGACTGACCGCACCGAATGCCCCCAGTTCTCTGCTTACCAGCCTTGGCTGGAAGGGCAAGGTCTGATGGAAGGACAGCAGCCTTCCCTAGGGTGTTTCCAGAGTCCTGAGAGGTGCTGCCAAGGGCCTGGGCTTGAAGGGTCCAGGGTGGGAGAGGACGAGAGAAAACAACTTGCTAATGACAGTCCTAAGTGGTTCCCAAATTGGAAAAGTTAAGGGGAGTTGGCTTCTCTTGTTGGAGTCAGAAAGGCTATTGCTCAACTTCTTGGATTTTTCCATCACGGCCGAGCAGGGAAAGGGTCAGTCTGGCGTGTCTCCTCTGAGCAGGTCCTTTGAAAGCCTCTTGTCTGGACTGACTGTCTCTCCTGAGCCAAGGAAACAGCGCCTGGGTGGAGTTAACCCCTTCACTCTCAATAAGTTTTCCCAGAGATAGGTGAGCCTAGAAGCCCAGGCTCCTGGAAGGCAGAGTTCACCCAGGCCTAAGGAGCCGTGAACTCTGGCTGAGGAAGCCTTCCTCTGGCCTTGTTAAATCCAACAGCCATAATTGCATCCTGCTGACCTTAATTCCCCTGGCAGGTTTAATTGGTCCTGGCATTGCCCCACTTCCTGCCCTGCCCCTGTAGTGGCAAAGAGGGTGTCTGTGCAGCTGGAGCAGGGCGGGGAAGCCCCTTCTTAAGGGTGGGCAGGGTCCCTGGCAGCCCCTAGGTGGGTGGAGGAAGCCTCCCCATACCCCACTCCTTAGCCTCCAAGAGAGACTGAGAAGACTCTCCCTCCCTGGGGGAGCAGCTGGCCGGAGCAGGCAATCCCGTGAATTCGGAACCATGCCAGCCTCATCCCAGTGGGAGGTACCACAAGGGAGCTGGCAGGAACAGCCGAGCCTTCTACCTGGGTGTCCACATTACCACGGTGCTGCAGTTACTGTGCCAAGCCCTCTACATGCATGCGCTGGTGAAATGCTCCTAGCCACAATGTGAGAGGGCGCAGTGGGGAAGAGGGGTTCTGAGCCAAGCCTGGGGTTAGATGGGTCTGACTTTGCCCTGTGACTCAGTTTTCCTGTCATCTGTGAAATGGGGATGTTATAGCCAACATTTATACAGCATTTACTGTGCACCCATGTAGTGCTCTGAACGATTTACATGCTGCCTGCGGGAGGCAGGTGCTCTTCTTACAGATGAAGGAATAAGCATTGGTCCAAGGCCAGCTGTGGATCGCCTCATTGACAGATCTCCTAACCATCATGTGGTAGGGCTGCCGTAAGGACTGAAGGAAGGACTTGCATAAAGTTGCCTACCCCAGGGCCTGTACACTTTAGTAAGAGTTCAATAACTGTTGTTACTTGAGAATCACGCTTGTACAGAAATTGCAGATAATGCTCCTTACGTTGTCCCAGCCTGGATCTGGGTCTCATCAGGAGAGGATTCTGGATTCGAATCTGGATGATTTGAAGCCACTCACTAACTGTGTGACTATGGGGACAAGCCACTTGCCTTTTCTGAGCCTCAGTTTCCACACCTTTAAAATATTGAATACTCGGCCCCTTAGGCACCGTCAGGTCTGGCCCTCAGTGGGCACTCGCTCAATAAACGATTGGTATTGATAACCAAAATAACAAGTGAGTGTCATCACAGTGACGAAATCACAAACCCCGCCCCAAGCCCTGCTAGTCATTCAACTAACACTGCTGGGCAAGCACACTGTGCTGGGGACACGTGTGAGCAGCATGCGTGTCCTTGGAGAAGCTCCTGACTGTGTAACTGGGTGGGATCAGCCTGGGGCATGAGGGAGGCCAGAGGAGGGGCCCCCGCATTTCTAATAGAGGGCTAGGAAGTCCTGATAACAGGCAGAGACGGGAAACATTAAACATTGCAACCTTGAGGCGCTGCAAGATGCACAGGGGTTACCCAGTGAAAAGAAGGTCCAAGGCGTGGCCCGACATGTGAGGGCAGAAAGAGGACTTTGAGGAAAGGCGTTCCGGGTTCAACCCCCTTTCTGCTGAGTGACTCCCTTAACTCCCCTCATCCTCATCCAGGAAATGGGACAAACGCTTTCCACAGAGTAATCCCAGATGACGGATAAAACTTTGGGTTAGATAAAGCCTTGGGTTAGATGGGTCCAATCCCAACTCTGTAGGCCCTCGGGACCAAGGAAATGCCTTCCCGTTGGAGAACCTGGGTTCAGATCTCGGTCTAGCCCCTTGCAAACTGGATGGCTTTGGCAAAGTCACTTGACCTCTTCATGCCTTGGTCTCCCCATCTCTAACAGTGTCTATCTCACTGGGTTGTTATGAAGACTGTGAGTGAATGTACACAAGAGCACGTGGAACCAGGCCACATGGCCAGTGCTAGATAGGCCTTGACTGTTATTTTTGCCTCCTGGAAGAGGTAGGCTGTCAACTGGACCTTGAAGAAGAGAAATGGAGGCAAGGAGATCCGGGCGGAGCAGAAGTCAAGACTGGAGAGGAGCCCCAGTTCTGGTTTCTGCTGGCTTGTACCAAAGAATGCTTGACATTTGCACACTTAAAACCCACTCATTTTGAATCATAATCTGTCCCCATAGTTCATGGTTCAAATAAAAAAGTAGGAGGGGGCTGGGCACAGTGGTCCATGCCTGTAATCTTAGTGCTTTGGGAAGTTGAGGAAGGAGGATCCCCTGAGGTCAGGAGTTCAAGACCAGCCTGGGCAAAAGTGAGATCCTGTTTTCACAAAAAGATTAAAAAAAAAAAATTAACTGGGTGTGGTGCCATATACCAGTAATCCCAGGTACTCAAGAGGCTGAGACGGGAGGATCATTTAAAACCCAAGAATTTGAGGTTACAGTAAGCTGTAATCATGCCATAGTGCTCCAGCCTGCCTGGGTGACAGAGCAAGACCCTGTCTCTAAAATAAAATTTAAAAAAAGTAAAACGGTATGTGGCCATGTCTCCCTCCCACCCGGGGCCCCAGTTTCTGGCTTATGCAGCCAAAGAAATTCTTAAATGTATAAACAGAAAGAGTATGTATTACACGCCCCCCTTTGCACAGATGGAAGCGTATTCTACACGCTATTCTCACCTTCCTTTTTACATCTCCCCTCGGTGGTCACTTTCTATCAGTTCACAAGTACGTCCTCAGCCTTTTCTCCGGCTACCCATCTCTCTGTTGCTTAGAGGGGCTGTGTTCTCCCTTCCTCCTTATGGGCAGGGGCCGTTTTCCAGTTGGGCAGAGGAGCCAAGGCTGCGAGTGAGGGGGTCAGGACCTGAACCTGCTGTCCGCCCACAGCTGCTCAGTGCATTCAGCTCTGGCTGGTTCTCAAGGGCCCCCCAGAGCACTGTCCTAGAGCCACTCGGGCAGCCTGCGTCTTCCCAGGAGCCCCGAAGAAGGGGAGTTTCAAAAGAAGAAGCTTCCGGGCTTGTGGACATGTCGAACAAGTGCCCCTGAGACAATTTCTTACCCAAAGATGATCCAAGTAGTCCAGATGCCAGGAGTGCAGAGCTGGGCCCTGGGGTCAGGGTGATTATCCCTGGTCCACCGTGGCTCTAGCCAGGTCCGGGAGCCCCTGGAGATGTGACGCGATGGGGCAGAGCCAGGGCCCAGCCTGGCAGTCTTGCCCTCCAGCCCCGCCTGAGTGTCCCTCTTCTCCAGGCCCCTCTCTGATCCCGTCCAAGTCAGGGGTCCCGGGCAAGGCCGGGAAAGGGCTCTCCCCAGGGCCCGGGGCCCCCTCCCTCTTCCCGCTTGTTCCAACACCATTCTCCCCCCAGCCGGGCCGTGGGAAGAATGCCGTGTCCTCTGAATGGGGGCCAAGAGTGACAGGTGGTGGCAGTCCGAGCTGCATGGCCCCTGGTGTAAGAGATCTCTCCTCCGTCCCCGCCTCCACTGCCCGCGCCCCTGCCTCCGCCTCTGCCCACCCGGCCCAGTCCCTTACAACTCCCCAGGACCGCTCCTGAGCAGCCGCTGGGAGACAGCCGGCCGCCAGGTTGCCTCTCTCTGCTCCAGGTACCGCTCTCCCCTCAGTCGGCTGGCCTCGGCCTCCTCTCTCCCCGCGGCCAGACAAGAGGAGGCATCCGACCGCCTGACATACCCGTTTCTTTCTGCAGCTAGAAAGACTTGAGTTAGACAAGCAGAAGCACAAGCCTCCCTACCCCATGGCGACAGAAAACGGAGCAGTCGAACTGGAAATCCAGAGCCCATCAACAGGTGCCAAGCTGGGGCAGGAGATGGAGGGAGGAGCTTGGGAAGGAGTGTTTGAATCCAGGGCTGGGCAGTTTCCTCCGTGGGAGTTCTGTGCCTCAGCCTTCTTGCATGGCGCATGGGGGACCCAGGAATCAGAGGCTCTTGGGCTGGGTTGGGCTGGGGCCGGGCTGGGCCCAGGGCCTGCGTAGAGCCCTCTCTGAGAGCCTGGGGGAATGTGAGGCCTCCATGGACAGGCTACACTAACACTCTGAGCAGGGGATGACAGGGCCACTGTGGCCACTCAAAGAGCCAGAAGCCTTCCCGAGGGGGCCATCTCCAGGGCCCGTCAGCTGGCCCCGAGGGACAAGCATTTGCAAGTTGTTGCCTGGGTGGGGGCCTGGGCCCAGAGCTGGTCTCTGCCCAGTCTGGCTCGGGAGGGAGGGGAGGGAGGGTGAGTCCTGACGGGTGTCTCACCTCCTTTGCAGACAAGGCACCCCCAGGTCCTGCCAGTGAAGGAAGCCCTGCTGCAGAGAAAGATCCTGGCCCCCCAGAACCAAAGAAAGACCCTGACCTACCTACCTTGAAGAAAGATACTGAAGACCCCGCCCCAGGGAAAGGGGATGGTGCCCTGGCCCAAACCTCAACTAGCAGCCAGGGCCCTGAGGGAGAGGGTGATGGGGGCGGGGGGCCTGGGGAGGGCGGTGCCGGGCAGCCGGCAGCCTTGCCCCAGCCGACTGCGACGGCCGAGGTCAGTGTCACGAAGCCCAGTGCTGAGCAGGGAACCTCGGGCAGCCAGGGCCCTGGAGAACCCAAGGTGGGCAAGAAGGTAGCAGAGGGCCAGGCGGCAGCCAGGAGGGGCTCGCCTGCCTTTCTGCACAGCCCCAGCTGCCCTGCCATCATCTCGAGGTGAATACCCTGCCTGGGAGTGCGGAGGGGTCCTGTGGCTCTGTCCCCAGGGATTGTGTCAGTTCCCATCTTGGGCATCACTGTCATCACATTTAGTGCTGGGGAGGGTAGCTCTGACGTTCAGCTCCCTCCTGGGTGCTGGCTCTACTGCCCTGTCCCCTGCAGAAACCAGTAATTTGCCATAGTTCATAGAGGACTGGAATGCCAGACAGGAAAGGCATCCAGGTCCAAAGATCCCCCTAGTTCGTGGGCTTGGGTTTAGCCCAGGACAGGGCTGAGATGTCAGGCAGAGAGGATAACCCTTCTTAATCGAGTTATTGGTAAAATATGAAAAGATGACTAATTGCCAGACTGGGAGGTCATTGCTAATACTTTCCTAACCATAATACAGCATCTGTCTTATAACGCAATCAGCTGTACTCATGAATGCTAATGAGATCATAATGATAGCTTATAAACCACAATAACATGATCAATTTGGTAACTGTATCAATTACGTTGCCAGTTTTTTGAATCAAGAGCCACACGATTCCCTAATTGCATACACGCGATGATTAACCACACCAACAATCCTATTAATAGTTATCTTTGGGTATTTGTGTGTTGGTCATTAAGACAATGACCACAGCCATGAACATTCCTTGATTTTGTGCCAAGTGAGTTTGGATGCATTGCCCATGCATTTGGGGCGGGGTTGCAGATGGGGTTCTGGAGCCTTGAGACTTGCCCATGGCCGGGAGGCTGTGGCTGCCGAGGGCTTCACCTCTGCGTTTTCACCTTCCAGCTCCAAGAAGCCACTGGCCAAGAAGCCCCCAAGTGAGGCGTCCGAGCTCATCTTTGAAGGGGTGCCCCTGATCCCCGGCCCCACGGATCCCAGGCCAGCCAAGGCAGAAGGAGGAAAGAGCACCCTGGCAGATAGCCAGAAGGAAGCAGGAGAGAAAGCCCCAGGCCAGGCTGGCCAGGCTAAGGTGCAAGGGGATACCGCCAGGGGGATCGAGTTCCAGGCTGCTCCCTCAGAGAAGTCGGAGGTGGGGCAGGCCCTCTGCCTCACAGCCAGGGAGGAGGACTGCTTCCAGATTCTGGGTAGGCCAGGGGACGGTGGGGGCTGGGGCTTCCCTGGGGCGAGTGAGGGGGAGGTGGCGGGGGGGGGGGGGGGCGGGGTTTAC
>CAUYQG010006998.1:0-10769 GCA_963574415.1 Tarsius wallacei
CGCCTGTAGTTCCAGCTACTTGGAAGGCTGAGGCGGAAGGATCGCCGGAGCCCAGCAGGTCGAGGCTGCGGTGGCCGGGAGCGGCCGCTGCACTCCAGTCTGGGCGACAGAGTGAGACTCCAGCTCAAAAAAATAAAAAAATAAAAAAATAAATAAAATAAAATAAAATAAAACACACTCAATTCATAGATGCTGTCACAAGACAGAGCAAATCCTCGTCCTTAAGGTCATTTAGATAACGTGATGATTGTGTCACTTGGGGCCTTTTGCAGAGACATTTGTGTCTCTGCTTAATGGCCCTGCCACTCTCTTTCTTTTTTTTTGAGTTGGAGTCTCACTCTATTGCCCAGGCTGGAGTGCAGTGGCATGCTCACAGCCACTGCAGCCTTCACCTGCTGGGCTCAGAGGATCCCTCTGCCTTAGCCTTCCAAGTAGCTGGAACTTCAGGCGTGCGCCACCATGCCTGGCAAATTTTTTTTTTTATTGTAGGGATGAAGTCCTGCCAAGTTGCCCAGGCTGGTCTCGAACCCCTGGACTCAGGCAATCTTCTCGCCTCCACTTCCCAAAGTGCTGAGATTACAGGCTTGAGCCGCCATGCCTGGCTGGCCCTGCCAATAATTCTGTCTCTGCCTTGTAGCTCTAATTCCTCTTTCCAGTACCTTCTGACCTCCTTCCCTTTGTTGTTGTTGTTGTTGTTTTAGAGACTAGGTTTTACTCTGTCACCCAGGGTGCTAGAATGCATGGAATGCAGTGGCATGATCATAGCTCATTGCAGGCTCTGACTTGTAGGCTCAAGGGATCCTCCTGCCTCAGCCTCCTGAGTAGCTGGGACTACAGATGTGTGTCAACTTGCCTGGCTATGTCTTTTATTTTTGTAGAGATGATATCTTGCTATGTTACTCAGGCTGGTCTTGACCTCCTGATCTCAAGCGATCCTCCCACCTCAGCCTCCCCTTTTTATTCCCCTCATTGACTACAGGCAGCTGAGTCCATTGTGTAACCTTGTTTTGTCACCAAAGCTAAAGCCATCACTCCCTGCTTACCTTGAAGCCTTCAAGAGCCCTGGGCCTCCTAAGCCCCACTTCTGCCTCAGGAAGTGGGCTCCATGCTGAGACCCCTTCTCGATGTTCCAGGTTCATCAGTAAAGAGATCCTGACGATCCGAGAGGCCGTGTGGCTCACAGACAACACATACAAGTATGAGGACCTAGTGAGAATGATGGGCGAGATCGTCTCTGCCCTGGAAGGGAAGATTCGAGTAAGTGGTGGTTTTCTTTGCCCTTGTTAATCACAGTTGTCACTGTGTTGGAGGGCATGAGAGGGACAGGAGGAGCAGCGGGCATCCAGCTGTCCCATTCTGGAAGGATCTCGTACACCCAGGGGGCAGCTATCTCTGCCATGCCCAAAGCCACAGAGCAAGAAGCTGTGGCTACGTCACATCATCGTACACTCTGGGGCCCTGAATTAGGGCATCGGTGTGAATGTCATCCAGGCCAGACCTTGTGCTGGCCCATGCCACAGCATGACACTGCGTGGTTTGGAGGAACCCTCTGAGTGCTGAGACCCCATGCCCGCCTCTTGTCTACCTAGGTCCCCACTGTGGTTGATTACAAGGAGGTTCTGCTGACGCTGGTCCCTGTGGCACCAAGAACCCAGCACCTGTGTAGCTTCCTCTGCGAGCTCTCCCTGCTGCACACTAGCCTGTCTGCCTATGCCCCGGCCCGCCTGGCCGCTGCAGCCCTGCTCCTGGCCAGGTTGACACATGGGCAGAGTAAGAAGTGGCCCTTCCCTGGGGGATTCCTGGTGTCAGGGGAAATGCTCCAATAGGAGGGGGATGTTGGGAGTAAAAGGAACCAGTATCCATCCATCTTGGAGAAGGGAATGCACTGGAGGGTTAGTTCTCTGGGGGGGGTTGAGGGGGCAGGTGGTAAGGAAAGAGACAGCTCTCGCTTAAGTGTTTCCCAGATTTCTGACCGCGATTGTGCGTGCTCTCTATGTGGAGTCTTTTCAAAGCCATTTTAAGAGAATTCCAACCATGCGCTTCAGGAATCTCCATACCAGAACTGCCAGAGTTGTGGGGCAGGAGTGGCAGGGCTGCCGTCACAACAGCCCCTGCATCCCTGGTCTGCTTTCCTTCTCAGCACAACCCTGGACCACTCAGTTGTGGGACCTCACCGGCTTCTCCTACGAAGACCTCCTGCCATGTGTCCTGAGCCTTCATAAAAAATGGTGAGTGTATAAAGGAAGTGAGTTCTCTGGCCAGACTTTGCCAGAGTGGGTAGGACCTGGAGTGCCATGGAGGGCATTGACTTCCTCCTATGACACTGTCGGTCAACACACACACATCTCCCCACAGTGGGTTTCTTGCAAGACGCCTTCCTCAGAGCTGGCGTGTTACAACTCCAGGGCTGAGTTTCCCGTTTCACACTTTTTTCACATATGATGTGTTCAGCAGTTCCTCCTGACCCACACCTCATTCCATAGGCAGCAGAACATGGTAGGAAAAATGAGGCCATCTCCCTGACCCATGGTAATTTCAGCATAGGACAAATTGTCTCGCTCAGGAGTGGGCACGGAGGCCCCTGGGCCAAATGTGACCCACCACCTGTTTCCATAAGTGAGGTTTTTTTGGCACACTCCTTGGTTTCCATCTTTTCTGTGACTGCTTATGGGCTATAAGAGCTGAGTGTCATGGTTGCAGTGAGATCACATGACAGAGCTGGAAATATGTACTGCTTTCCCCTTTCTGGCGATAGGCTGCTGCCTCTGAGGTTGCTGCTGGGGTAGACAGAACCTCTGTCTCGTTGAGAAGATGGAGCCATCAGGCGAGGGGCCCCTCACCACCCAAGCCCATCGTGCCTCTCTGTGTCCCCTTCCCCCATCCCACCCCTGGCTGGGCTTCCCGCCACCTGCCTCTGCGCCTGCCCTAGCCCTCACCCCATCTGAGCATCTTCACCCTCCCTGGGTGGCTTCTGTCAGCCTGTGTTGGTTCATTCCAAGCAGTTCATGGGGCCCCTGCCATGGACCAGGCACTGGGTAGAGGCCAGGACAACAGAGATGAATACGGATGTCAAGTAGTGCTAGAGCAGGAGAGAAAGAAAGCAGGCATAGGCAGATGAGATGGGGCGGGGTAGCATCTGGGTCCCAGGCAAAGAGGAAAGCCATGCTAGGGCCTCAGAGCAGATCAGCCCAGGCTGGTGGCTGTGAGTAGAGCGTAAGGATGAGGAGGGTGCAGAGGACACACACGGGCTGAGCTTACATCCCCCTTGGCCATCTCTTTCCTCCTCAGCTTCTTCACAGACTTGCGCCTCCCACTTCTCGGTGTCTGTCTCCCTGGCCCCCACCGTGACCTCCCCTGGCCAAATCCCACAGTGTGCCAACCCCTTCCTCCCTAGGGGACCTCGGTGTCCCTCTCCAGGCCATGTGGCCTCAGTGTTGGTCTCTCAACCCCAAGAGGCCAGGTAATTCTGGTCTTCTGCCACTCCTCAGACTCTTTCCATGGGAGACATAGCCACTTCCAGGATTCAGACCACATCTTAACCTTGACCTCCGATCCGAGCCCGAGGCAGCATGACTAAGCCAGACGCCAGTTGTGATGGACGAGGCCGGTCACCTTAGCAGAGGCCTCGGCCAGTCTGTTTCTGCTTCTCCATCCTGCAGGCTGGTGACCCTCAGGTCCGATGCACTTTCCTCACACACTCACACATCTTGGCGTCTGGTCCTCTCTGACCTCCCCTGGCTGAACCTGGAGTACCATGGCAGCTACCCCGAGCATATCCCTTCCACTAATGCCAACCCAGGACCTCCCTCTCCAACTTCAGAATAAGAGCAGCACCCTCCAGAGTTCTCTCAGTCCCTCTGACCAGCCCCTGCTCTGGCCCATTTGCTGTTTCTTTCCCTCCCTGCTGTGCTCCAGCATGGAAACCTGCCAGCGTCTCCCACAATTTGGCATAGTTTTTACCCACACTGTTTTCTTTTGCAGTGCTGGACCCTATACCTGCTGGATAAGGAATGAGGGTGACAATCAAAGGGTCAGTGTGTATCCAGCCCCACCTTTGCTCCTACTGGGAGCACAAATTGTCATCTGACCCTGGCTACCAGAAGTTGTTGAGCTGTTTATTCTTTTCCCCCTGAAGAAGTTTTTTTTTTTCAGTCCAGATAAATTGGAAACATTTTTATTTACAGACTAAATTTCCTTTAACTATACGACTTAACAGGCTTTTAGGCCTGGCGTGGTGGCTCACACCTGTAATCCCAGCATTTTGGGAGGCAGAGGTAAGAGGATTGCCTGAGCCCACAGTTCGAGACTAGCCTGGGTGCCTTGGCAAGACCTCGTCTCTACAATAAATAAAAAAATAAGCCAGGTGTGGTGGTACACACCTGTAGTTCCAGCTATTTGGAAGGCTAAGATGGAAGGCTCGCCTAAACCCAGCAGGTTGAGGCTGCAGTGGCCATGAGCATGCCACTGCACTCCAACCTGGGCAACATTGAGACTTTCACTCAAAAACAAAAACAGGCTTTTAGTATATTCACAGAGTCATCACAACAATCAGATTTAGAAAATTTTCAGTACCCGCAAAAGAAACCCTATACCCTCCAATTCTCCCAACTTCCTTAGCCCTAGACAAAACCACTAATCTGCTTTCAGTCTCTATGGATTTGCCTATTCTGGACATTTTATATGAACAGAATCATGCAATATGCATTCTTTTGTGCCAAACTTCTTTCATTTAGCATGTCTACAAGGTCCATCCATGTTGCAGTATGTGTCAGTGCTTCATTCCTTTTTTTAATGACTGAGTAATATTCCATAGTGTGGCTAGACCACATTTTGTTTATCCATCCATCCATTGGGGGACATTTGCACTGTATCCGCCTTTTGGCTATTGTGAATAATTCTACTTTGAATAATCTTGTACAGATTTCTGTGTGAACATAGGTTTTCATGTCTCTTGGGTCTATACCTGAGGAGAATTGCTGGGTCCTGGGGTAGTTCTATGTTTAACCACTTTAGGAACCGCCAGACTATTTTCCATAGTGACTGTGCCACGTTGCATTCTCACCCTGGGCTGTTTTGAAAGCGTGCTGTCCCTTCCCTCTTCAGTGAGTTGAGGCTAAATGGGGTGGAGTCCCTCACATGTCCACCCTACATGTCCGTTTCCAGCTTCCACGATGACACCCCCAAGGACTATAGGCAAGTCTCACTGATGGCTGTGAAGCAGCGATTTGAGGACAAGCGCTATGAAGAAATCAGCCAGGAAGAGGTGCCTCCCCTTCCCTGGTTACCTGGGCATCCCACTAGGGTACCGGAGTGGGGATGGCCAAAGGAAGAGGTGCCTGCCCTCCCTGGTCACCTGGGCATCTCGCTGGGGTGGGGATGGGCCTCCTTCTTGGTGTCTCCCTCCCTGGTCACCTGGGCGTCTCACTGGGGTGAGGATGGGCCTCCCTCTCAGTGCCTCTCCACCCTGCTGACTCTGGCCTTCCCTCAGGTGCTGAGCTACAGCCAGTTGTGTGCGGCATTAGGAGTGCAACAGGAGAGCCCAGACCCCCCGTCCTTCCTCAGCACTGGAGAGATCCACGCCTTCCTCAGCTCTCCCTCTGGAAGAAGGACCAAACGGTGAGCGAGGCCTGTATCAAGGCTGCAGTGGTGCTGGCCCATGTGCCAGCCCGAGGCCCTCATGAATGGAGGGCGAGGCTTCTGGGCTCCTCGGGGAGAAGCAGCCGACCCACACGAAATGCCGCTATAGTGAGCCAGGCGGTCTGGCCTCCACCCAGATCCTGCTCCTCAGCCTCCAGCTCCTTTCCCAGAGGCTGCTGCCTCTCTTTCTCTAACCTGGCCCCCTTGGAAGGAAGGTGATCTGGAGCACAGTTGGGCCTCTGGCCTGGCCCATGTCCCTCATGCACTGTCCAGGGCCATTCTGTCCCACGTTATTGCTGTCACTCCCATTCAGCATCCTCAGCGCCACTCCCCCTGTCTCCTCCCTCATCACCCATGTGTACCATTTGCCCTGTCTCCATGTCCTGGGATAACTCCCCCTCTCCACCTCACCCGCCTGGAGAACTCCTATTAATCCTGCAAAGCCCAGATAAGCAGAGCCCTCTTGATGTTGCTGGCACTGCTTCGGTGACTTCTTAGTGCCATGTGTACCCATGAGCTTCCTGAGGCACTTGGTGAGTGGGTGGTCCCTGTCACAATATGGGACCGGGCAGTGCTACCTCCTTGCGTGTTCTGTGGGGAGTGGGCCTGTAGCAGTGGACCATTAACTCTTGCAAATCCCTGAGGAAGCAGTCGGTACAGAAACAGCCTAAGTCCCTCTGCTGCTGCCTCCTAACGAGAAGTATGACTGCATCTTCCACTGTGCTGAATACAGAAGACGGGCCCCTCCTGATAGGGCTGCCATTTACACCTTACTCTACAAATGGCATTCTGAATATCCAGGGACGGGGCTGTCTACCACATACACACACACACACACATCTACTCCAGGAGGTGGGGGTCCCTGGGCCCAGCCTGTGTTAAATTTGCTTCCCAGAGGCCCTCCACAGCGCTGATGAGTCTTCTAGGAGAGAGGTCCCCACAGGTAACACTAGGGTAGTTCTATTTTCCCCGCCCCTGCAGGCCCTCGGGTCAGGAAGCAGAAAGGCTCACCTGTTAGCAACTTCTCCCAGGCTCAGGCCCATGCCGAGCACTGCCTACCTTATTTAATCAACACTCCGGAAAGTGGCATCTTCCTTCTGCCCGTTTCCAGGGGGCTCTGAGTGGTTGGCCCAGGTCCCACAGCTGACCGTGGTGGGCCAGGGTTCACGGCTAGACAGGGCCTGATTTTCCCTGAGTCTTCCTTCCTCCATCTGGCTAGGCCCTGACCTCCAGGGCTTAAACCTGTTCTGGCTTCATGGATGTTTTCTACTTAGCAGAACCTTCACGAACATACAGTACTGAACCTGGGGACCAGCATGGGCAGGGGTTAGGCGGGTGCAGAGGACAGACTGGGCCTCCTGACACTGCCGCCTGTGACCGTGGTTCCCTGGGCTCCTCTCAACCTTGCAGGAAGCGGGAGAACAGCCTCCAGGAGAATAGGGGCAGCTTTGTCACCACCCCCACCGCAGAGCTGTCCAGCCAGGAGGAGACGCTGCTGGGCAGCTTCCTGGACTGGAGCCTGGACTGCTGCTCTGGCTATGAGGGTGACCAGGAGAGTGAAGGCGAGAAGGAGGGCGACGGTGAGTGCGAGGTTGTGCAGACGGCGGCTCACCCCGAGGGCCTCCTAGCCTCTGGCCCGTGCCCAGCGCTTTGAGGAGGAGGGTGTGCAGAGAGCTGGGAAGGGCCAGCTCCTCCCCTGCAGGAAAGCCCTTGAGGCACCACACGAAGGAGTGCATTTAGGCCAAACCTCTGCAGCTCCCGCTGGGTCTGGGTCGGTAGGACCTCATCAAGACCGGGGAGCCAGAGACGATGATGGTCTGGAGCCCATCATCAGACCTTTCTAGAATGTTGTTTGAGATGTGCTCACATGGTATGTAGGACCCCCCTGCCAAGTCCGCTGCTGGGATCGGTGCCCCATGCACACCCCCAGACAGGCCGCAGGGGTCCCCTCCCCCATGCCCTCCCAGGAAGCCAGTTTGGGCGAGTGTCAATTTTCCAGTTGCTTGCTTTTGTGTCCACTCGAATTAAGATGGCCAGTTTGTTGTCTTTCTTCGCTGTCCTCAGAGTCACGGTGGGCACCCCTCCAAGCTCAACAGAGGCATGTCACCCACAGCTTCTTTCCCAAAGGAAGGCAACAGAGGGGACTGTGGCAAGGTGGAGGATATTTGGTCTGGGCTGCCGGGGTCCTGATGGGGAGGGTGTCTCTCCTGGTGCTCGGCTGTGGCCTGACCTTCCCCCAACATTCCTGCAGTGACAGCTCCCAGTGGCATCCTCGATGTCACCGTGGTCTACCTAGACCCAGAACAACACTCCTGCCAGGAATCAAGTGATGAGGAAGCCTGCCTGGAGGATGAGGGACACCAGGACCCACACACCCTGGTGCTGCGTGCCCAGATACCTCCAACCCCAGGGCCCAAGCCTCCGCTCTGCCTCAGGAGGGAGCCAGGCAAGGATATCACGACCTCAGGATACTCCTCCATCAGCAGCGCAAGTCCCACAAGCTCCATGGATGGCTCAGGGGGCCTGTCCCGACCTACCTCAGTGCTGTCCCTGGGCAGCAACTCAAACACACAGCCCTGCCACCATCAGGCCAAGAAATCATGTTTACAGTGTCGACCCCCAAGCCCCCTGGAGAGCAATGTTCCCCAGCAACAGGTAAAGAGGAAAAGCCTATCCATGCACAGTGAGAAAGAGGAGGAAGAGGACATGAACTTGGGCTTTCTGAAGCTGTGAGTGTCAGCGTGTTTGCCGCAGTGAATGTTTACTGGGGAGGGCTGCTGTTTCACTAGAGCGGGGTGGGGGTGGGGGGCACTGCAGATGAATGCCGTGGAGGCTCCAGGTGGCTGTCGCACAGAGAGCAGGAGAATGTTGCTTTTGGCTACCAAGCTTCTCCGGAGGAGTCCCATGCAAGCTATCAGAATGTCTAAGTCAGAATGAAAAGCTCCAATTCTTCTCTTTGGAAAGTTTAGCTTCAAAGCAGTTATGCCGCACCATGTGAAAGCTGTCTCTCCGTCCCCTCCCATCTCTCTCTGTCCCCTCCCATCTCTCACTGTCTCTGGAAACATAAGCCCAGTGTTCTGGTCTTCCCAACTCTGTGGAAGCCAGGAGCTGACTGCTTCATGCTCAGAATACATATGGCCCATGTAGCCTGGCACCACTTGAGCCCCAGCCTGCATCTCTCTGGTTTGAGGCTCCAGTGGAGAGCTGACAGCTCTGAGCCCACCACTGACCTTTTGTCCCCCTTGACCTTGCATGGCCACTCCCTTCTGGATGGTGGTTTTCATGGCAAGGAAGCCCATGCCCCTGCACGTCAGCATGGACCACACAGTATGACAACATGGACTGTCTTGGCCGTGGGCTGTCCCTCTGGCACTCTGCTCATCTCAGAACTCTGTCCCTCTTCCTGGAATAGTTTGTGTCCCAACAGATAGTATCTGCATGAACATCTTTGTACTGAATTTCTGGGCCATTCTTTTCTGGTCTTTATTTCTAGACATCCTTCTTTCATGATGAAAACAAAAGAAAAATGTAAAGTAGAGAGTATTAAATTCCAAAACAACAGATTCCCAACATTATTTAGACTCAACTGAAAAAAAAATCAGACTCTAGCCCCTCAATGCTGTCCTGACACTCTTTATGCAAAAAGACCTTTCCTGGAGAGGTTAGCCAAAAACTGTTGAAGTCATTTGTAACATCTGAGGTGACCAAGAGGCAGAAGAACAGAGAATCCCAGGGGCCTTGCCCCTGCCTGATCTCAACTGTGGATCTGCTGTGGGTGCCATGGGGAGAAGGCAGTGCCCCTGCCCTCTCGTGCCGGCCATGGAGACTCAGCTCCCCACATGAAAAGGGAGCCTTGGAGCCAACCACCGAGCACCTGCAGTCTGGGCCCTGACGTGGCCTCTCTCCTGGTGGCGTTGACCACTAACATACTCCGCTGTGATACACTTTTGTTTCCTCCAGAAATGTAAGAGAGAACCACTTAGCCAGGAGTGTTCCCCAAACACTCTTGAACCAAAAATACAGGGATTAGAAATGATAACTCAGTACTTGTTTTTTCTGTGTGCTTGTAGTGTGTTGGTGTCCTGTGGCAGCTGTCTTTTTACTACTGTAAGAGAATTCTGACCACCCTGGGTGGGGCGTGGTTGGGATGAGGAGAATCCAGACATTGGAATTGTAGACCTGTCCTGTCAACTGTGTGCCCCTGGGCACGTGTGAGCCTTAGTTTCCTCATATGTAAGATGGGGCGATGATACCTACCTCACAGGGGTGTTGTGAGGATTAAATGTGATGAGGATAGTGGCAAGTGAGTGATGTGTGTCCCTTAACTGCCTCAGCCCCTTGTCCATGGGCTCCTTTGTCAGCATCCCACCTTCTGGATGTACTCAATTCCCTGCTTTTTCCCATCCTGTACCTGAAGGAGGATACCACTTAAGGGGAAACATCCCCAGCAGCCTCTGGCCCTAGCTCCAACCCTAGGGATCAAGCCCCCGCTCTGCCTCAGGAGGGAGCCAGGCAAGGATATCACCACCAGACCTCTAGGGGCGTGGCACCACCTGACTGTGGTGTGGGGTCTCCCTGCATCTCCTAAGTGCTGATTGAAGCCTTTCCCCCTACCCTCCTATGTCACAGAAAAACATAGGAGGTAGGGCAGCCATCAGCCTTCCCCGACTGCTGCAGAGGGGCCCACCCTGCCTGGGTCCCAGTCCCCTTCCTCTTCTCTGCCTGGCTTCTTCCTATTAACTATGAAATGGACTTGCCTCTCCCATCTTTAAGTAACAACCCCCCAACACACAAGTTTGTCTTCCCTGCAGCTATCCTGAGATTTATTTATTTATTTTTCAGTCAGATGCTCACTCTGTGGCCCAGGCTGTAGTGCAGTGGTGTGCTCACGGCCACCTCAGCCTCGACCTGCTGGGCTTAGGCAATCCTTCTGCCTCAGCTTTCCAAGTAGATAGAACTACAGATGCATGCCACCCCACCCGGCTAATTTTTGTGATTTATGGTAGAGACAAGGTCTCACTGAGTTGCTCAGGCTGGTCTCATGAATGTGCTTATTCTTATCTCCAACTACATTGGGCGCTGCTACCCTCCTCACTGCCTCCCAGCCAGCATCTGTCCCCACCATCCTCTCC
>CAUYQG010006999.1:0-16307 GCA_963574415.1 Tarsius wallacei
GAAAAGATGCTTGACATCATGGGTCCTCAGGGAACCACGAATCAAAACCACAATGAGATAGACTTCCTACGGTGGCTAGAAGGAAAAAGATAGTAACAAGAGGACACGGATATGGAGAAATCCAAACCCTCGTGCGCGCAACTGGTGGGTATCAAAGCCCTGAAGCCACTCTGAAAACAGTCTGGCGGCTCCTTGAACAATTAGGCACAATGTTACCAGATTCCCCGGCAGTTTCACTCCCAGGGGAGTAAAAATATACATCCACACAGTATTATTCAGAATAGTCAAAGAGTGGAATCAACAGGCGAATCGATACACAAAACAGGGTCTATCCATAAATGGACCAATATCCCCCTGAGAAAAGGAAGGAGGCACTGACACAGGCCACCACACGGATGGACCTAAAAAAAAAAAAAAACAGCGCTGAGTGAGAGAAGCCAGGCACAAAAGGACGCATGACATATGACTTCATTTACAAGAAATGCCCAGAATAGGCAGAGAGTAGATGAGTGATTTCCAGGGGTTGGGGAAAGAGAGGAATTGAAAGCGATGCCGACAGACGGGGGCTTCTTTGGGAAAGGGGGAGCTGACCAAGACCCCTCCACGGATTTGGTGATGGTTGCAGAATTCAGTGAAGATACCAAACACCCTTGACATGTACGCTTTGAATGTGTGGGTTCTGTGGCATGAGAAGTATAATCTAAACAAAGCTGTAAGGAAAAACAAAAAACCCAGTTCTGGCAGACCCCGGAGCGGCGTGACCTCGGAATAAGGCCACCCAAGCGGCAGGCCTCAGTTTCCCCCTCTGCAAAATGGGCTCACAGCCCACGTCCCGCGCGATAGCCAAGAGGACAGCGGGGGGCGCAGCCCGCGGGGTCCCCCCGGCCCGAGGCCGCCCCCTCCTCGGCGCGGAAGGCGACGGTCGCCGCGCCGGGCGGCCCAAGGCGAGGGGGCCACGGCGGCCGGCCGGGCGCCCGGGCGGAGGAGGCTGCCGGTCGCCGCGACGAGATGGAGATGGATGGCTCGGGCCGGGCGTCAGGCGGGAGCGGGCGGCCCGGGAAGAGGCCGTGAGGGAGCCCATTACCGAACACGTGTTAACAGCGCATCCTTTGTACCGACGGCCGCGCGGGCCGGGCGGCTCCCCGCATTGTCTGCGCGCCGCGGCCGCGCGGTGATGGATGGCCGCGCGCGCCCGGCGATGGATGGCCGCGCGCGCCCGGCGCCCCGCCACCGCCCGGGTACCGCGGGCCGAGGGCGACACCTCGTGGCAGGTTCTGGAACTGCGGGCGGCCGGACGGGCGCGGAGGCGACGGCCGGCGGGGACCCGCCCTTAGCCCCGCGCTCCGGCAGCTCCGTGCCTGGGACCGAACCTGGTGCGTGGGGGTGGGCCCGCACCGTCATTGGAATCGCCTTCTTATGCAGAGGGGGAAAAAACAAGCAAAGGGACATTCCAGACTGGGCGGGGTTGCCGAAAACGAGGCAGCAAACAATTTTTGAGTATAAGTCTATCCCAAGGATCTCGGGGATAGACTTATCCTTCTTCCAAAACCATTCATTATTTGTTTGAAATTCGCGTGTAGCTGGGAATCCTGTGCTTGTTTGTTTTTGTATATCTGACAGCCCTAAGACTGGGTGGCTGGGCACAGCACTTCACCTCCCCCCTTCTGTAGAATAAGGAAAGCCATCACGGGATTGCTGCGCAGATTAAGTGAGATGATACGTGTAAAGAAGTTACAGAGAATCAAGGTGGCAGCCGGTCAGGCTTAAAGCCTTGTCCCTGCCGCACCTTATTTACAGAGCAGAGGGAAGAAGCAGTGGAAGGCCACAGAGGAGTCCTGCAGCCACTGAGAGTCACGTGAGCCGGCCAGCCAGCGGCTGCAGACCGCACCCTCTGCCTGAACAACCCTGCCCTCCCTAACTGCCTGCAGGAGGGTCTTTCTACCCCGTCCTTCCCTACTCATGATCTCGGACGTCTCACTGTCTGCTGCACCCCAGACCCCTGCCTGCCAGCCTCTTCTCCCTGCGAGGGGTGGGGGTGTGGGGGAAGGCAGTGTCTCACTCCTACTATGGATGTGTCACAAGATGAGCTGGTTTGTTTCCTCAGTGCTGGAAAGGTTTCTTTGGTGGGGGGTGTTGTTGTTTTTTTGAGTCAGAGTCTCACTCTGTTGCCCGGGCTGGAGTGCAGTGGCCCCATCACAGCTCACTGCAGTCTCGACTTCCTGGGCTCAGGTGATTCTCCTGCCTCAGCCTCCCGAGAAGCTAGGACCACAGGCATGTACCACTGTGCCTGGCTAAATTTTATTATTTTTTGTAGAGATGAGGTCTCGATCGATTGCCCAGGCTGGTCTGGTCTCGAACTCCTGAGCTCAAAAAGTCCTCCTGCTTCGGTCTCCCAAAGGGCTGAGATTACAAGCATGAGCCACTGCACCCGGCCTGCAACTTGCTGAATGGGGGGATGTATATACCCTGGCTCAAGGCCCAGAGTAGATGCCTTACATCACACAACACGACAATGCCAGAACAGAAGGGTGTGGGGGTGTGGGGTCTGTCTTGGGGGTCCCACTGTAGCCCCAGCACTTAATAAACACTTAACGAGATTGGTTTCATTAACGTGAATTGCTCACATGCCAGAGCTCTGTGTATAAACCACCATGCCAAACACTTGAACATTTTGCCAACTATGCACTCTTCACAATAGCACTGGGAAGTGGATGCCATCATGGTGCCCATTCTACAGATGAGGAAGCTGAGGCAAAGCAAAGCAGAGCCCTTAGCCCAAGATGGCACCTCTGGGTGTGAGGGAACACCACACACACACCACCCACACACCACAGCAGCAGGTTCTGGGGCCCGCCCTCCACCACGGCTCTACCTGGGGGCTTCAGAGCACTACAGACCTGGGCATGAACACCGTTCCCAACCCTCTCCGATGAGTGGCCTCAGCAAATCTCCTCTCCTCTCTGAGTTCCAACTCCCTCCATTCATCAAGTGAAGCAGATGAAATCACCAACTACACAGGGTGGTGGTCAAGATTAGACACCGTTCGGGGGAAATGCACGCAGCAGGTGCTCAATAATTGATGGCCTCCCTGGTGGTCACCAAAGCCCCGGAGAAGATAAAGAGGGCAGCCTCTTTAGAGTGTCCATTTGCAAAAGAGCACTTGGTGGATGCCAGTCCCTCACAGAGACAGAAAGACAGCTAGAGAAACTTCCAGTGAGATTCCCTCCTGGAACTGGTGTCCCCGGCAGGTGGTAGGTTTGGAGAGGGGCCCCAGGACCACAGGTGGGACCCTGGGGGCAGAGAAACAGAGTAAGGCAAGGCCCCACTCAAGACCCCTCCTCATCAGGTCTCCAGGTCCCACGCAGAGGATAGAGAAGGTGGGATGGAATGGGGCGTCTTGGGGGTTCAAGGCACCATGGGAGTGACATCCTGAGTCAGGAGTCCCACGGCCCCACCTGCCCTGCCACTGCTGACCTCTGTTTGTTTATCCTTCCCTGAGAAAGCCTCGCTGGTTCCCTCCCCCACTCACTCCTCATGCGTGCTTATATTAAATACATTTCTGCTGGGTATCGGCTCTGTGCTGGCTCTACCATTCTTGGCACTAAGAATTCAGGGATAAACAGACTTCCTTCCTTCTTTTCATGGAGTTCACAGTCTAAGATGGGGCCAGGGCTGGGGTGGAGGGAGAAAATCCTTCATGGGTTGTAGAGAATTTGATCCATGCAATGGGGAAGCCAAGGGGTCTGTGAGCACCCAGAGAAGCACCTCACCCACCTGGGAGATCAAGGGAGGCTTCCCGGAGGAGGTGATATTTAGGTGGAGATGAAAAGAATGAGCAAGGGTGACCCATGCAGGGGTACAGAATGCTCCAGAGAGAAGGACTTGGGAGGCAAAGGTCCCAGAGTGAGGCTGGGGCCTGCAGGGGCTGCAATGAGCATCTGCCAGCAGCATGGTGAGAGATAAGGCTGTCCAGGGGGCCTGAAGGCCCTGGTGAGGATGCATGGCTTTTGCAAAGGTACTGAGGAGCCACAGAGGGTTCCATGCAGGTGGAGTGGCAGAGTCAGGTTTCCCACAGCATTAAATACAAAACCCTCTGCCTGCTCCCTCCCAGCTGGTGTGGATCCCTTTAGCCAGACTCCTCCTGAACCCCGACACTATGCCTTCCCTCTGCCCACGTCTTCCGCCTGGACACACACACACACCTTGGGCAGCAGCGGGACACAACAAAACAAGCCTCAGGTCTGGATCAAACAGACCTCGCTTCACAGTCGGCCCCTGTGGCTTCTGGACCCTGCAGCCAGCCCGCCCCAACAGAAGGGTCCTGCATGTCCACCATTCCTGCTCTCAGAAAGCCGGGTTTCCACCCTACCCCAAGGACGTCTCCTACTCAGACCTCAGATGCCCATCTTCCCACCTCTCAGCAGCCCTAGGGAGGTCAGGACAGGAGGCTAGGTCCTGGGCATGCATGACCCAGCAAGGATGGGGAACATGTCCTGGGGCCCTAGAGGGGCAGACGCTGGACAACACAGGGTTACCCACACTGCTCACCTCTCCCGGGTCTCTTCCTCAAGGGCCCCTGAGACTCCCCACCCCTCTCTCTAGGCATCAGTCTCCTCCCCTGCACAGGGGTGACCCATCACACTCTGAAGCCAATAATTCCAGCAATGTGGACACCCTCCACCAATGTCAAGAATCTGGCAGCAACATCTGTAACCATAGCTACCAGCAACGCCCGCTCAGCTGCAGGCATGTTCCATCAAAATTCCGCAGCCTTTCTGGGTGAAGAATCCGAGCCAGGTGTGGCGGCCACTTGCCCATCAGACGAGTAACAGCCCCCACAAAGTTAGCACTGACTGGGGGCCCAGCGCTGTTTGACACGCTCAGCGCATCCTCACAGCTACCTTATGGGTTACTGCCCCTATTTTATTGGAAAAGAAATAGAGATTCAGGGAGAGAAAGTAACTTGCGCAAGGTCATACAGCAAGTCAGAAGAAGGGCTGGAACTCAAACCCAGTTATCTGGATGTTCCTAAAACTGCCGGAAGAATTTTTAGAGAGTGAGGAGAGGCAGGACGTTCCGCCCAGACGGGACTCCATGCAGCACCAAGAAGACGCCTTCCCCACTCTGCTCAGAAGTGGAGTCATCCCCCCTCTGAAAGGTGGATTTCTCCTCCAGCTTCTTCCACCTCCTCCCCCCCCACCCCGCCCCTGGCAGCCCCCCTTCCCTCAGCCGCCTCCCTCCCCCTCTCTCCCATTCTCCAGCACAAAGAGTTGCCAAGGTAACCGCATTGCCAAGGACTCCCTCTTTGTCTGGGGCCCTGGGAGAAGTGCATAAGCCAAGTGGCTGCTCACTGACCCCAGATGACCTCCACAGGGAGGGGAAGCCCCCAGACCACCCCTTCAAAGCCTCCTTGCCCCACCCCAGCTATTTCAGCAAACTGCACCCAGGCGCAGCTTCAGGTCACAAACTCCAGGTCCTGAGTGGCAAGAGGCTGGGGGCCTGAGGGAGGTGTCTTGGGGGACGACTTCCCAGAGAGTGGCTGCCGGAAGCGCTGAAGGACAGGACTCGACAAGGAAAGAACACACTACGTGCTTGGCACTAGGCTGGACATCGTGGATGGTACACACAACCAAAGCCACTGTTGTGCCTGACACTATGGAGCACCTTGGGTGGCCCTGAGAAGAGCACCCACCAGGTGCTTAGGCCTGCGCTGGACACTGACGGGGTGCAGGGACAGCCCCTACCGTGTGCTTCCCTCTGTGCCAAGATGACGGAAAGGGGTTGGCAATGAGATGGGTCTGAGAAGGCATCACGGGCAGCCAGGTGGTTGAGCCAGTCCTTGAAAATCCAGTCTGGATACACAACACACAGGGGTTGCAGACATTGGACGGGAGGAAATTGATACTCTTGGAGCGATAAGCACGGACTGGGCCAGTCAAGCAGGTCCCTTGCTTCAAGCGGCAGAGGTGGGATTTGAAGCCAGACCCATCTGGCTCCGAGTTCCCGTCCGCTTGCCGCGGTAACTGATGTTCCGGGTGGTGGAGTGTCCATCAGCCTGAGTCCTTGAACGAAAAAGACAAGGAACAGAAGCCCCTCCCCAGCCTGCCGTGGCCATGGAGCACGAGCAAGGGGCCAATCATTGCTGTTTTGCGTCCTTAAAGCCCGAGCAGCCCTAACTGCTTGCAGCCGCACCTTATCCTCGTCCGCCCCGACAGCTCCATCATCCATCTGAACCCAAATCCTGGGGCCGGCTCTCATTGGCTGGATTTGGCCTCGAGTCCCATCACTGGGCCAATCGCTGGAGGCTGAGGGCAGGCGTGCTCTGATTGGCTCAGGCCCGGTCCACAAGCCACACCCACCTCCGGAGGCCGGGCCAGAGACCCGGCGTCGCCCGCGCTGGCGGGTGGGGCACGGCAGAGCCAGGCACCTCGAGGAAGACCGGGTGCCGTTACCCGAAAGGGGAGCGGCTGCTAACGAGGGGGAGCCAGTGGGCGTCCCCTTTGGGGGCCTCATAGGTGGACCCTGTGTAAGAGGGGTGAGAGATGGAAGAAGATTCGATCACGTTCCGCTGGGTGGCTGCTTCTTCCCCAGGTCTCAGGAAGCCCTCTCCTTGCCGGGAGGCCCACGAGTCAGGTGGTTGTCTTTCCCCGGGAAGGGTACAGAGGACCGGCTGGGATGGGGCGTGGGGGAGAAGGAAGAGTCTATTGGCCCTGGCTACCCCCGCAGGAAGGGGAAGGGCCCGGAGCTGCGCAGAGCGAGAGTTGGAGCCGAGCGCGGGCAGCGCCGAGAGCCTTCTGCCTAAAGCCCGGATCTCGTCCCATCACATCTCTCCCTAAAAACCGTACATGGCTCCCTGAAAACTCAAAGCAGCATGTATCGAGTACCTACTGTGTGCCAGGCACTGTGCCCGTGTTCCGTAGAAATCATTATTCTCCCTCAGAACCTTATAAGCAGGTGTTGGAGTTTTATTTAGCCCATGAAAAATATGAGCAAATGGATGCTCAGAATCACAAGTGACCAAACCAAGGTCACAGAACTCAAAACAGAGCCCCGGGTCTTTATCCATCATTCAACATCCCTTTAAAAAAAAAAAAGGAAAAAAAAGCTATAACAAATGAAAAAAATAATCTGACAAATGTAACAAGGTGAGAAATAAAAGAGGAAATTTCCGTGTGTGTGGCACACCCGTCCAGTTCACTCCTAAGGAATCACCTTGAGCTCTCGGTTGAGGTCTCCATCCAGACCTCTTCCTGTTGTCAAGTGATATGTTTGAGTGTTTATTCTGTGCCAAAGCGTTAGAGATGATTTTCAGGGAGACCACGCAAAGCCGTCTCTTTTTTAAAAATAATTTTAAGTAGTAAGGGACTGATTAGTGAGAAGTTCTTGTTAAAACCCCATAGATCCGGTCCCTTCCCAGCTCCAAATTCCCCAGCAATCCCCCCCTCGCCCAGAGGAAAGCCAAAGTCTCCACACATGACCAGAGGACTTGCAGGATCCGGCCCTTGGTCACTCTCCAGCTTCGACTTCATCTGCCGCCATCCCCCTCGCTCCCCCAGATACTTCTTATTGTTCTAAAACACCCCCCAACATGTGCTGCCTCAGGGCCCTTGCACCTGCTGTCCCCTCTCCCTGAAACACCCTTCTACCAGATACACCCAGGGTTCAAATCCTCACCTGTTTTTAGTCTTAATTAAACAACGCTCCACGTCCCTTTTATGTTCTTTGTTTTTCCTCATCACATCGATTACCCTCCAACATACCGTAAAAATCTTAATTATCTTACCATCTTCCCCACTCACCAGAATGCAGCTTCAGTGAAATCAGGAATGTATGTCTATTTTGTTCACAGATGAATTCCTGTGGCCTTAGAACAATGTCTGACACACAGTGGGTGCTTAACAAATTACTTGTTGAATGACTCCATTAATGAAGTCAATCTGCAACATGGCTCAGACACACCTGAAATTTTTTCAGAACAGGTGAGCCTCTGGCTTTTTGGAGCCAGCATGCTGTGCTGTGAAATATTTAAAAAGACAAGCATTTGAGGAAGGATGGAGGGCCAAAGGGACTTTCCCCAAAAGTCATTTTCTGCAGATACCCCTCCCCAACTCAGCCAGAGTCAAGGGGCAAGGCCCCGCATCAGAAGGACCTCAAATCAGATATCCTCAACCTGTCCTCTCTGATGACCTGTCTCCTGAACCTGCCAGGAACAGAAGCCCTAGGAAGTTGAAAGCCAAGGCAGGAGTCCTTGAGAGCCAGCTCTCAGGGACAACTCAGGGGTGTATAAGCCATCAGGCTCACGCGGCTGTCGCAGGCTCAATCCTCCAGGTGTGATTTACACCGATAGCTGAACTTTATTTTCTACTTTTTGGATTCTGCTCTGGATTTTTTTCTCTCTGGCCTTTTCCTGGGTCAATGCAGTCCTGATATTTGATTTACTGTTAACAGTATTGACTGCATTGGATTGAGCCAAGAAATGGAAGAAATTGCTTTTTCTTTCTTCCTATCTCCTGGTTGACAACTCAGTCTTAGCGCCGGGTTGGCCAAGCTCTGTGAACGCGAGAGGCGGCAAACCGGTGGGGGGATGGGATTCTGCAACCAGGAAGAAATGAGCAAGAGATTGTCAGCCAAAGGGTCCTGCACCTGCCACAGCATCCAGGTTTTCCCTCTTAAATAAGATAAAGCTGTAGAGAGGAGAGATTAGGAGCACAGACTTCAGCATCAGATAGCCTTGGGCTTAAGCTGTGTGGCTCTGGGCAATTCACTTTACCTCTCTGGGCCTAGGTTGCCACATTCATAAGTCACAAATTGCCACACAAAGCCATCTTGTGTTTTACCATCTTAGCTAGTCAGGAACTGACAAGCAAAACGTTTCTGTTAAAACCCAGTCGATTAGGTCTCTTCTCAGCTCCAAATCCCCCAATGATGCCCACGGCACCCAGGGAAAAGCCAAAGTCCCCACAACACCTGCCCGTAAAAAATGGAGGTGATAATTTCCTCCCCATGGGGTAACTGTAAATCAACCATGCATGAGACACACTTTGAATCAAGCCTGTGTCATCCTAGGAGCAAATCACCGTCCCTATCACTGTCATGGCCATCATCACCATCACCATCACTGTATTACTGTGTCGTCTTTGTTCTGTCCAAGTAACAAAACAAGCACTGACTCGACTTCATGGAAGGATCTGAGAAACCCAGAGACTTTTTCATATTTATTTATTGTGGTAAAATGTATCGAACATAAAACTAACCATTTTTAAGTGCACAGTTCAGCGGTATTGAGAACAGTATTGTGCAACCATCACCCCCGTCCATCTCCAGAGTGTTTTCATCTTGCAAAACTGAACCTCTCCAGCCATTAACACCAACTCCCCATTTCCTCCTCCCTCCATTCCCCAGCAGCCGCCCTTCCATGGTCTGTCTCTGTGAATTGACTTCTCTAAGCACGTCGTATGCATGGAATTAAAACAGTATTTGTCTTTCTGTAACTGGCTTAGTTCATGTGCCACGGTGTCCTCGGGGTTCATCCGTGTTGCACCACGTGTCAGGGCTTTGTTCCTTTTTAATGCTGAATAGTACTCCCTCATATGGAAAGAGCCCATTTTGTCTATCCCTTCGTCTGTGGACAGACACTTGGAGGTCTGCCACCTTTTGGCGATTGTGAATAATGCTGCTATGAACAAAACTAGGATTCCGTTGCAACTAGTCCCTGATGTCCTCAGCAAATAGTCACAGTTCATCCTCAGGACCGGATATGAAGTCAAGCCCAGGAAAGACCATGACAAGCAAGACAGACACTCTCCTGCCCTCGGGGTGCTCATGGTCGAATGAGGAACAAATAATACACACCCAAAAGAAGGCATTGCTGCAAAGTGTGATAAGTGCCATGAAGGGGGAAAGAAGGTTTTGAAAGAAAAGAAAAAAGGGTCCTGCTTTAGCTGGACGGGAAGGATGCTCTTAGAAGTAGCCTCCACGGTAAGAATGTTCCTGGAAGGAGAGGAAAGGCCATCAGAACAGGGGCATGGAGTCTCTGCCATTCCACACCCGCTGAGCAGGAAGTCCACCACTACAGTGATTTGTAGCAGTGTCCAGAGTACAGCTCATAGCAGCCTGTGAGGGTCCGTGGTTATATTTTCAGAAATTTTGTGAGCTGCGTGTGCAATGCAGCCGTGACTAAAAATTAAATTATATAACTTTACAAGGATGGGAAGCACATGAGTTATCTGTACCTATTGCACCCACATGGTGGAAGCGCATCAAACGGCATCTGCACTCCTCTCCCCAGCCCCATGATCAGTGACATCACATCGGTGGCTTGAAATCAGCCGCAGCGGGAATAGTTACACCAAGGATAATGGCAAGTGCTACGAATCAGGGCTTGACCGCTTTGTCGATCTAGATTTAAGAAAGCGATGTAAAAATGTTCATGAAACAAACTAAAAAGTATGACGTGTCTGTAGCCATTATATGGTGACTAGCACAAACAATTGCGGAAATATTCTTCTAGTACTTGATATTTGAAAACTTCCCCAGATGGTTCCTGACTGTTGGTGGTTGCACCTAAGACCTTTCCCGACTTTGTAATGGGATCAAAGCAATCCACATTCAGGGCTCCTTTACTTGTGATGGAGTTGCATCCAGATGAGTCCATTGTAAGTTGAAAATATTGTAAGTCGAAAAACACACTTATGATGTTTGACTTACACCATTTCAACTTACCCCGGGTCTATCGGGCTGTAATCCCATCGTAAGTTGAGAAGCATCTGCAGTCAGTTCAACAAAGAAGTTGCTCACATCACTGACGAACAAGTGAAGTACCAACATATGTCTTTGTTGTCACATTTTTGTCTGACTCATTAATGTAAACAGAAATGTCAACCAACACTCATGTCAGAGCTACCCTCAGAGAGCCAGTTGTTAAACATTTATTGGCACACCACCGAGGCATTGCAAATGAAAAATCAAGAACTGTGGCTATAATGTATTTTTTTTTACAGTTTCTAGAAATGAAAAAGCTTAAAGAAATAGTTCTCAGTTCCCATTAGTGAGCCATTGGGGTGGTTTCAAAAGATGCTGAGACAGAATATCTAAAATTGAGGCTCGTCCAAAAAATTCTCAGGATCGTCACCCTCAGAATAATAGTTTGATACCTCTTGACTGATTGACAGAAGGGGTGATAGGTCAATTGATTCCAGCTCCGCCACCAACTTTAAGCATAAACTCAGGCAGTTTTCTGAGGCTCAGCTTTCTCTTCTATAAAATGAAGATAAGGTGCCCTCCCTGGCTAGACCCAGGGAGGTATGGGAATCGAGTACAGGCTGAGTGAGTTGGGACTCAGAAGCAAGGGATAGACAGACATCCAAAGTAAATAGCTTAATGGGAAAAGGGGTGATTCAGCGATTGTCAACATTCGTTTGGTGCTGTATAGTTCAAACATTCCAAGGAAAAGTTCTCACGTTTCTCTCTTCCCCTATCCTTGCCTCAACTTATCATGGTGGCCTCACGCTCTCCTGCCCCAGACACTCCTCCTCCAGCACGGCAGGCACCCCTCACCCTACAAACCCCAGCGGAAAAGAGCTTGGCCTGCCAGATCTGCAGACCCATCCCATGGAAGGGCTCTCATTGGCTCTGCTTGGGTCATGTGACTGCCTCTTGGCCCAATCACTATCCCTAGAGGGATCGGGTGCTGTGATTGGTCGGACCTGTGATGCAACCACTTCTGCAGCCAGGATGGGCAGGTGGAATGGGAACGCTCTGTAGGCAGATAAAAGTCAACAGCCCGCGCCAGGAGGTGAATGTGTGTTGGAAAGATTAAAGCAACAAGCAAGATGATGAGAATGATTAGCCTCGGGACAAAAGAGACGCAGGTGGTTTGCATCTCACACACAGACTTACCCATTCGGCAAACTGTCTTTTCAAAGTGCATGACTGTCGCTCCGTGCTGGAACCCCCACAACGTTCCTCGTGATCTGGGTGCTGCCCAGTTCTCTGGGCTCACTTGAACCCCCTCCCATCTCTCACAATGCCCAGCCCCACCTCGCCTCTGTTTCAAGACTGTGTCTCTCCTCTTCCTTCCTCAAGCTCTTTTCACATGTTTTATCTTGCCTAGAATGTTCTTGCCCCAACTGTTTCATCCCAGTCAGTCCTTCTGGTCTGTTTCCCCCATAAGCACCACAGACAGCACAGGCTTATTTTTGTCTTACCATATCCCCAGGGCTCAGCATGACCCGTGACAGAGTAGTCAACAAATATTTCTGAAGTAAATAAATAGTTATTATTCCAATGGTAAAAGAGTCGTGAATTTCCTGCCTTCGTCATACAGATTCATTCATTCTTTTGTTCATTCTTTCAATGCTGCATCATGGCCTAACTGGGCAACATTATGAGACCTCCTCTCAACAAAAAATTAAAAAATTAACTGGGCATGATGGTACAAGCCTGTAGTCTCGGCTACTCAGGAAGCTGAGGAGAAAGGATCGCCTGAGCCTAAGAGGTCGAGGCTGCAGTGAGCTGTGACCCCTGTGCTCCAACAACAACAACAAAAAAAAAAAAACCCCACACATCATGGCCAGGGATATAAAACAATAAAGAAGGACGCATTCTTGCCTTCAGGGAGATCCTGTTTGGAGAAGTGGGCAGAGTCACACCAGAATTGTCACAGAGTGAGCATGGGAGGCTGAGGGGGCAGGAAACAAGACTTGGGAAGACAGGAAACACTCCCCAGAGAAGGCAAACCAAGATGAGAACTGACAGATTAACCGAAGTTAGGTAGATGGAAGAGGGCAAATCATGGGGGAGGGGTCACTGGAGTGGGAGTGGTAATCCCAGGCAGGCAGAATGTGAGTAAAAAGAACACTGTGTGTCCTCCGAGGGAGAGGGGGCGAGGGGGAGAGGGGAAAGGGGAGAAGGGGAGAGAGGGAGGAAGAGGGAGGGGAAGTGGGAGAGGAACAGAGAGGGGGAGAGAGGGAGAAGGCGAGAGGGAGAGGGGGAGAAGGGGAGAGGAGAGGAGGAGGATGAGCATTCCATCATTCTTATGGGAGAATGCCTGTGAAGATTCAGGAGGCTGAGTCTGGAGAGTGAGAAGCACAGACAAGCCTGGAACAGCTTTTACACCATCACCAAGAGGCTGGACTCCATCCAAACGACGCCATGAGACCCCACTAAAGTGTATAAGCAGGGGCATGATATGGCCACAGTGTGTACCGGAAAGAAATCTCCAGCTGGCCCATCACCTTGGGGACTCGGGCTAAGAATTGATATCCGTTTAAGGGTTTCCATTTAGACAAATGAATGACTCCTCAGTAGGGCATTTTAAAAACAGGATGTAAAAACCTATGTGTGGTACTGTATACAATTTCAATTTGTAGGTGTATATATTATATATAATTACAGCTATATATTATCATTTATATTATAATTATGTTGCATTTGCAACATAATTGTACAATCATGTATCTGTACAATACAAATATTAAAATAATTTAACTCTGTGTATATATTTTATTACAAATAGTACTGCTAAATATATATGCATTTTGTTATATATTTTATATGTGTGTGTATATACAAAAGACACACACACACATCTGGAAATACCCCCAAATATCAGCAGTTGTTTTGGGTGGTGAGGCTGGAATCGATTTCTTTTCTTCCCTGCACAGTTCACCTTTTCCCAACTTCCCGACTGCCTCCCCAGCGAGCACGTGTTCCTTTCTCCAAGACAAAAGCACACAGGCCAGGCCCGCCGGAGACGCGGGTGGGCGGGAAGCCGGGAGAGGCCGGCAGCCCCGGGGCCGCCGCGGGAGGAGGCGCTGGGCTCACATCGCATCAGCGGGCGCGGGCTTGATCCCGCCCGAGTCCAGGGCCTTTCTCCGAAGGAAGTCGCGGCGGGGCCGGTGGGGGCGGCCGCGCAGCCCCCGGGCCGGGCACGTTCCCTTGCGGGGGCGGCCTGGGCTGCCCCTGCCGCCCCGGGCCCGGCTGAACTCTTCCTCGGGAACGCCTCCTCCCCTGTTCGCCCGGGCCCTCCAGTCGCTAAGAATGATCGGCAGTAATTAAAACTAAGCTAATAACCTCCTCACTCTTGACATTTCTATGGGGTTTTTGTTCGCCATTATCTACATATAGATTAAAAATTGTAATTGGACTGACGATCGGGTTAGAAAAATCAACCACCCTCCAACTTGTCGTTTGCCGGGGACTGACACTTTGAAATTTTATTTAATCTGAGAAAATTGCGTTGAACTCTGGCACCCTGGGAGGGGGATAAAAAACCTAGCGTTTATCCTTAAGGACCAGTGCTAAGAAAATGTTTATGCTCGGGGCAGGCAGGACCGTGTCCAGATACACACTGGGGTGCTGGAAGCTGCTGATAGGGAGGTGGGATGTGCGTCTTCAGAAGCAGCCACAGGAGGGGGCAGGGATGCAACCCCGGACAAATAAGGTTCAGGGAGACCAAGGCCACCTCCCTGAGAGGATCCCCGTGTTATTTCATCAGGGCTCCCCCTGAGTCCCTGTGTGCTGGCCTCTTCAATGCTGTGAGCACAGGACTCCACCCTTCCGGTTTCCTTAGGTGTTTTCTTTTTCTTTTTCTTTTTCTTTTTTTTTTTTTTGAGATGGGAGTGGGGAGGTGTCTTGCTATATTGCCCAGGCTGGGATGGAACTCCTGGGCTCAAGCTACCCTCCCACCTCAGCCTGTTGGTAGCTATTTTTGGGTGGAGGGATGGATGGGTTCTTACTTTGATGCCCAGGCTGGAGTGCAGTAGCTATTCCCAGCCACAATCATAGCACACTGTGGCCTCTAATTCCCAGGCTCAAGCAATCTTCCTGCCTCAGCTCTCAATTAGCTGGGACTACAGGCACACGCCATCACTCCCAGTGAGACGTAACAGTTTTTTAAGCTTAATATTGAACCTTGGTTTTTTCACTTAACAATAAGTGGTTTTCCATGTTATTACAAACTCAGTAACTATCATTTTAAGGACTCATCTAACCTCTACCAGGAATTTTTTAAGATCTAATCTGTGCCAAGCACTGTTCTAAATGGTAGAGACATAAAGATGCCAATCCTCCAAGGATTAGAATCTTCTAGAGTTTCTGACCTTATAGAACACAGCCTTTATTAAACTGACTATGTGCACTGATCAGACTAGAAATTCTCATGTTACTGGACATTTAGGTAGATTCATGTTTTTCGGATTTCTGTATAACACTGCCATGGACATTTTTGTATGTAAACTATGATGTCTATTCTGAATTATCTCCTTTCCTACTTCTAAATTCCCCCAAATGCAATGAGTGGGTCTGAGGGTATTAAATATTTTCATGATTCTTAATAGGAAATCTAGTTTCTACTCAAATGGAGTTTTGGGGGTGAACCTGCTATGTGGCTCAAAACAAATAACAAAACAAAAGTCACACAAAAGTAGACCCTTCGGGGCTCTATAAAGACATTAACCAGAAGCAGAGTGCTACCTTTCCTATTCCAAAGGTTGTCAGAAGTATATAATGAAGGAATAACATCTCATCCATGGATGGAGTGTGCAATCTTTAAAACTTCACATTCATTATTTAATTTGTGGGGAAAAAAAATTGGAGACCACCAAATGGCATTTTCCAAAGAGTGGTATCAGCACAGTCAGTCCTTGGCAAAGTGATTTTTGGTAGTAGAGACATGAACCTATTGTGAATTTTCCATCATTGCATATTTATGTTTTTTGTGTGTGTTCGAGAAAAACACAAGTAAAACATCAGTGGGATTCAAGTTTAGGAATAGTCTAAGGGAGAGATAAAAGAAGTGGGTTAAAACTCAGCGCAAAGCAAGACATGACACCAAGATGCATAGAGGCAATCTATGAACATGGCAACCATTGGATGCTTAAGAGGATGGCGGGAGACACCACGCGTATCAGTTGGGCACAGGATGCTGGTGACGCGACTGCTATCTACCTGAGCCGCTGGGTACCCAAGAGAAGTCCGAGGTCCCAGGAAACTTGCAGCTTACTTAGGACCCATATAAAGTAAGGTTCCAATGGCCACACTTTAAACTTCTTCACTCAAGGGATTAAAAGTGAAGTTTCAGGCCTCTTTGGCAGTACATTAAAATTACCTGAGGGGCTTTTTAAAAGCAATGATGGCTGGGACCCTCCCTTAGGGGTTCTGCACCTAGAGGTCTGGGTGGGGCCTGGACATCAGTATTTTTAGGACTCTCTCTCCCCGTGCTTCTAACGTGCAGCCAGGGTTGAGGACTCCTGATCAAAGTCACCTTCTTTCTGGACACCTCTGGGTGTCGCCCTGTCTACAAGATG
>CAUYQG010007002.1:0-22339 GCA_963574415.1 Tarsius wallacei
CGCCTGTAGTTCCAGCTACTTGGAAGGCTGAGGTGGAAGGATCGCCGGAGCCCAGCAGGTCGAGGCTGCGGTGGCCGGGAGCGGCCACTGCACTCCAGTCTGGGCGACGGAGTGAGACGCCAACTCAAAAAAAAAAAAAAAGTAACGATATATTAATAATTATTAATAAATAAATTAGGCATAGTAGGAAGAAGAAAACAATATTAGCGTCTACATTTAATATTTACAATACATATTAGAAATTGAAGAGGAAGAATTTAGCAAAGTTGTTTTTTCTGGCTTTTTAAACAGTCAAAAATCATATGTCCTTTAAAATAGGAGCCTGTCTTTTGGAGACTCAACAAGCAATTTTTCAAAGTGGCACACTGCTGGCAAAGCGGTGTAGGTGAGAATTGTCTTCTAACACTTACCTGTGAATTCCAACATTTTTACTGTGCCTCACAAAACTCTCTCTGACTCTAAGTAGTCTTTTCTATTTTTAGTTCAATATTTCCAGCTACATTTGCACTCTTGGCTACTAGTCCAGTATTGCCTCTGAAACTAGAAAATTATTCTGTGCCATAGATAAAATATTCATGATGCATATTCAAAATCTGTTCCCAGTATCACTTACTTCTATCCTGTCCACTTCTTCATTGACCTTTTGTTGATTTTTATTTATTCTTTAAGTTACCTTTTGCTTACTTGTTCCATGTTGAGATTAACCTCATAATGAGCAGATTACATTATTAGTTTAATGGCATTATTTTTCTATCCAGTAAAGGTGTAGGTTTAAAAAAATTGATGCAATAATTCTGCTTCTGAGAAAATGGAGAAGTTGTACTTTTCCCTATTCCTTTTGCTTAATACAAGTAAAATCACTGGGCATTATATAGAAAGCAAACTTAAGAAGACTCTGAAATATAAAGATGAAGGCAGACCATATAGGAATTCAGGGACCTGAGTAATGGCAAAGTGGTGAGTTCTTTGAATTTTCCTTTTGTCAAATATATGCTAGACTTGGCACTGAAGAAACTGGCAACCTAGAAATGCTTGGTGGGAAAAAAAAAAAAAAAAAAGAACCAGGAAATAAGCAAACTAGTAAGAAAACTATGAGATAATAGTCACTCTATTCTAACCAGACAACACAGAGAGTTGTGCTCTTACCCCCACTTATGGCACTAAAGACTGTGTATGAAGATTTTCACCCCTGTGAAGCTGTATGTAAAGAGGTGCCCAACATTCTATCAGAGTGGTGTCACAGATGCTCAAATAAGAGCCTGGGACTTTCATCACCACCAACTGGAGACCACAGGGACAGCTTGGACTTCAACCCACCTGGCAGTAAGGAGGTACCTTCCTTCCACAGTAAACTCAACCCTAGACCATCCTAATCTTCATACCCTAAACATCCTTTAATAGGCTAGGAAGACTGGCTACTTAAATATGGCTATCAAAAAAGAAAATAAGATATAAACATATGTTGTTTTGTTATTAGAACAAAGATGAAAACAAACATGATTATATTCCAATAGGCAATGATCAACTCCAAAAAATAGGGCTCTGAGTTTATGAGAGATTGCTTGAAATAATTAAAAATGTTGAAACCTATTTATTGGCAGGGAATAATGTATGTCTGGGAAAATAAAACCAGAATTAACAGCACTGATACGGATCCCTCTCATGCTATTGGTTTTCAAAAAAAATAAGAAAATCTTTTGGGTACACAGAAAAAACATCCAAGGGGTGGAGAATTAGATACTTTTCAGACTTTGCTCAATTGATTTTATGCTGTAATGGTGGAAAAACATTCAAATATTTATAATATGCAAGGAAAAAATGTCAGAAAAATTATACTCAGCCAAATATATAAACATATATTTATCAAATATATAAACATATACACAGTCAGTCACATATCTGTGAGCTTTAGGGAATATTCCTTCAACGAGTTCTTCTGAAGGAACTTATTATAAACAAACTTCAGACTGCCACAACATGATTGGAATCTTTCTGCATAAAACCTGGGATGATAATTAGATATATTTAAACGTAGAACTAAGATAAAAAATTGGAATTTGAATTAAGGATATAGAATTAAAAATATGTAATGAGTACATATCTATTAAAATGGGAAGATTAGTGGCAGACTAAGAGGTTAGAAAAAAATCTTTAAGATGGTCTAAATGCTTGCAAACTATTACAGAGAGTAACACCAAATATTATACAAGTGATTAAAATTGAAAGGTGAGGTACTTTAAGGTAACAGAGGAAAAGGTGGTTTCTGGCTAACTTCATGAGTATAAATTAAATGGCAGTACATAAATAAAGAAGTATCTAAAGATATTACATAAGTAATTACCAGACAATAGACAAATTTGAAACGACTTCTCACTTATTTAAAGAAATGCTAAAAAAAATGAGTTAAGAGACTACATAACGTCCAGCCGTATAACATAAACAATCTAACATAACCAAGATCAAACATATAGACCATATTAAAAGTACTGAAAGTTAAAGTATTGAAAGTATAAAATCTCAAGTTATTAGAATGAAATTCAACTCTATGCTGTATATAAAACACACGCTAGATGAAATGATTTAGTGAGGTTTTTAATAGAAAAATAGGCAAGTATATATCAGACAAATGCAGATAAAAAGAATAGCCTAGAACATATTCTTGATGGCAGAATAGAATTTGGGTCAAAAAAGCATTCTATAAGACAAAGAAGTACAGTTTATAGTACTACAAAATACATACAATTTACGTTGAAGATAAACCAGTTGTATATTCATAAAATAACACAGTGGCCACTCCCTATTGCATAATTTATGAGATGAAAAGATATAGAAAAATCAAACCACCATTAGAAACAAGAAATTTTAACACATCTATCACAAACTTAAATAGGTCAGTAGGCAAAAATTTTGTAAGGACATGAAAGCCTCAAATAACATAGTCAATAACACAAGATAAGGTAGGTAGGTCTGCTAGTGTCAAGGTCAAACACCAGCAGATTTGATGTCTGCTGAGAGCCCACTTCCTGGCTCATAATTGCCATCTTTTTGCTGTAACCTCACATGGTAGAGGAAACTAAGGTCTCACAGGGGTCTATTTTATAAAGACATTAATCCCATTCATGAGGGCAGAGCTGAAAGACCTCTCTTCTTAATACAATCATCTAGAGGGTTAAGAATTCAATATATGAATTTTGGAGGGTAGGGAGCATACGCATTCAGGCCACAACTATCATTGTCGTTATGTACGAAGGTACCAATGGTTTTCAGAGAGGCATACCAAAGTGAGTATTGAAATAATATAACTCCTTTAACTATCTTTAAAAAAAGGTGCAGATTTAAAAAAAAGTTCTAGTATTGATGACTGTTGATGTTTTCCATTGAGTATATGAAGAATTGCTACAATATTTCTCTAAGTTTGAGTATGTTCAAAATTTTTATTTTAAAATTTAAAAAAAATAATGTTTATTCCAGTTTTTAAATTCATGAAAGTTGGAACCAGACCCAGATTTAAAATCCAAGTCTATATCTTTCTAACTGTAAGACTTAGTCTTTCAAACTATAGCCTTACTTACACTCAATTTTCTAGACTGGAAAATGGCTCCAATAATATCTACCCCACTGGATTGTTGAGATTACTAACTTAGATAGTGGTTACTAGCTCACACAGCCCCTGAAGTGATTTACTAAGCTACGTTGCTATGTTACTACATTGCTTTCTGGTGTGATTAATTGCCACTAAGGAAGGACATTGTTGGTCTTATGGCTTGGGTTATACCAGGAACTGGCTGCCAGTTGGTCTTTTTCTTTGTATTAATATAATTCTTATTAAATTAAAGAAAATTAACACTCCAGTGTCCTGATGTATCTCTGACCTTTCATTCTGCCCAGTACCATAGGCATTTTGGCCTCTGTATAGTAGCCAACAATTAGTTTACTGGATTATGGAATCTTTTGCCACTTTTTAGAGCTAGAGTGCAGTTGGCCTACTATTTTAATTTTGATTACTGCATTGTATATTTTTTCTCTTTAATTAATGAGAATTTAAGTTTCTATAGGACCATGGTTAGTAAAAATACCCAATTAGGTCTGGGACTAAAGCCTAAGTTGCTGCTTGAACAGGGTCTGGGGCAGGAGCTGGACAAAGGCTGGGATATGCCATTCTCTGGGACTTTGGCTAATATAAAGCTAATTACCTGAGAGAGTCAGCAAGAGAAGCAGAAATTCTTCAGGCCAGGATGTGAAACAAGCCTCTCTAGCTCCACAAAATGATTTGTCATATCCAAACATCATTTCTGAATGGAGCTCCATGCTGCCATGTAATAAGTGTTGCTGGCTTGATAGGTCTTAGATTTGGGGAGGACAAAAAGATAGAACAAAGGCAGACAGAGTGAGAGGCAAAAATTTTTTTTTTTTACTTCACTTATGAAGTGACTGCAAAGTATGTTAAAAAAAAAACTGGGTAACCCTTTGGGTCCCCTCCCATGGTGGGAGCTTTTCTGTCCTCTCAATAAATTCTGCTTTCTAAAAACAAAACAAACAAACAAAGCTAACATTAGAAAACAAGAGGCACCATCCTGATGCAATTTACTCCCAAAATATAAAATAAACCTAGTAAAGGAATCTAAACATGACTTTAAGAATGGTTAGGATTAGGATCCTTGAAGTGATTTTTAAGAAAAGATGTGGAGATATGATAAATAGACATAAAAAGAACCAAATGGAAATCCTAGAAAAAATATTTTTATGTCTAAGTAAGCCTTTTAATAGGCAGGATGCATTCTAAGTAGACTTGAAGATACAATTAGTGAATTTGAAATAATTAGAGTGAAATTTCTATAAAATGGGGTAAAGGTAGAGTAAAGTAATGGCAGGGATCTAAGGCAGGGAGGTAACAGAGAGACTTCAAGTAAAAAGTTCTAGAGAAAGAATATATTTTTATAAAAGTTGGACAGACTAGAGAGTTGATTAAAAGCCACAAATAAACAACTTTTCATTATGGTGGAATGTGAGATGTAACCCAACAAACACTCTTGGCTCCAATGTGGTGTGGACCAGGCTGCCATATAATTTATGTTACAATAGCTTGGCTTAGACACAGAGGAAGGACTTTGTCTAAAAGAACTGTCCATAACTTAACTTTGGCAGGGAAGGGCTACTTACCCTGCTTCTGTGTGTCTTGGAGAATTGTGGAATGATTAGACATCGTCAATTCTATCACTAGAACACCAGAAGAAACTAGAAAAGCAGGCCATACTTCCAGTCCGAGTTCTTGACCCACTTTCTCTCTTCTCAGAGCGAGGATTCACTGCTGTGTCTCTAATGGTCCCATGAAGGGTTGTCATTGGCCAGGTTCCTGTCTCTTTAGCCCCTCTTTTTAGCAAACTCAGTGCTCTGCAAAGCATGTGGTTGTGTCTCCCAAGCTTTAACTTTCTTGGGACCAAACGAATGAACCATTCTGCCCAAGACTTGAGCACATTTCCCACCCTACATTCTGGAGATTCCACGTGTTGTCTTTCAATACAGAAACAGCTGTTTCTGACATACGTCTAGGTCTCAGTACCTAGAAGGTCACATATGTCCCTTAAAGAATAGGGTGCCCACATCTATAATAATTAATGGATGAGATTTCCCACTAGAGCTTATTTTGGAAAGCTTTCAGACCAAAGATGGGGGACTTGCTTATCTTTGCTTCCCAGGAAGCTGTGTAAAGGGAACTGAATCCTAGCTGCCATTCTAGTTTCCAATTTTCAACAGAAACCTCTGGATCCAGCTCCTCTCTTTGGATTTATTCTCCAAGGCAGTCAATGTGACCCCCTTCTATTCATCCTCCCAAATTAGTTTTACTAACAGTGAAAAGTCAGCGAGTCCCTCTGGTCTCCTGTGAAGTCAAAGTTGCCTCTGCAAGGTTTCACTCTAAATCAATCCACTAGCAACTTCCACCACCCCTGGGTCTGATTTTCCTGAACTGTATCACTTGGTGCTATGTCTTATACCTCACAAAATGGGTTCTAACATTTTCAATACACACAAAAATGCCTTTTCTCCTTCCTGTTAATGTATGAGGAGACATTTGACTTCAGAATCTTGGCAATGACTCATATTAAATGCTAACCACTTACATGAAACAAAAGGATCCATTGGTTTGTGGATAGATACAATTCTTAATTTCAAGACCTATACACGTTTTTGTTAATTTTTTTCCTACCTCTGAGTCTGTTACATTTTAGCAGCATGGTCTAACCATCATTCAAAGTCTTCTTCTCCAGTCTCAAAGTCTTGCTCAGTATTCTGTTTGTCCATAGCCTTTATTACAGAGTAGTGAACACTGGGAGAACATTGCAGATCCTATCTTCAAGGCTGATTGACTCATTCTCACGTGCTGTTGACCAATGAGCACTGAACCCCTCACAAAGCATTACTCTCTTCTGCCTCTTCTAAGCATATGCCTCCTTCTAGGAATAACCTGTGGCCAATGACTATTTCATATGGGGAAAAATAGACCTGGTCCTTTGTTTAACTTGGGGAAACTTTGCAATATCAACACAGCCCCAGTATCTCTTGTATCTCCTATAGAATTATCTCATTATACACTTGCAACTTGGCTTCTCCCTCTTCCCAATACTACCTTTCTCGCTTTCTTACTGGTGTAGCTCACAAAAATCACCTTCCAGTAAACCTTCTCCATCTCAGCGCTTGCTTTCAAAGAACTGAATCTAAGAAAGTTGACATCAGTGATGGTTCTATACAGAAGACTCAAAAACAGGGAAATGGTGATTAATTACTTTGCAGTAAGCGTGCAATGAAAAGCCCATCACTGGTAGTAGATAATGTATTGATAGTCCACAAATTGCTGTAGCAGCGAGGTTGTTAAAAGGTTAGCCTGTGGAGAACTCAGATTAGGAGCCAAGAGAGAGGGTGTGTACTGTCTGCTGCAGTGTCTCCAGCACTGAAGAAGAATAAAAGAAATAGCCACTTAAAGATGATGGAGTCAGGTTATAGCTCAACTTCGTTGACTCTGTTACAGAAAGTTCTTGACAGGCTTAGGGTGATTAATCTGCAGTTCAAGGCAAATTGTTAAAGTAAAAAGACTTTCTTGACAACACTTAAGAAACACTAATATCCTGTAACCAGAGGACAGACAAACAGAAAATTTTCAGTGCTTAATTTTGATAGTCATGGAACTTTAGAGAAGGTTGATATCTTAGCCCCATCTAAGCTCCTACACCAATGTAATGACTCTGAAACTTGAGATAGAGTATCTGAGTAATGCAGGTAGAAACCCTGAGCAGCATACATTAAACCTTGTTAACATCCCTTCCCTCTTTCATACTACAATTCAGTGGTACCTGAACCATCTGAATATTCTGCAGAACATCTTCTGGCAGGGGTCTTCTAACAGGTACTGGTCCATGACCTGTTAGGAACTGGGCTGCAGAGTAGAAGGTGATCATTGGATGAGGAAGTGAAGCTTTATCTGTATTTACAGCTGCTTCTCACCACTTGCATTACTGCCTGAGCTCTGCCTTCTGTCATTTCAGCAGTGGCATTAGATTCTCATAGAAGTGTGAACACTGTTGTGAACTGCACATGCAAGGGATCTAGGTTGCATGATCCTTATGAGAAACCAATGATTGATGATCTGAGGTGGAGCTGAGGCAATGATGCTAGCGCTGGGGAGTGGTTGAAAATACAGATTAACTTAACATTAGCAGTGACGATTGATTGCACAGAGACCATAATAAATCAATTACGTGCAGGTTCATATCAAAACTCTTTCAGTGAGTAGCAAGTGAGTTGATGTACTTCAGTTGTACAGCTGCATCTGGTGGCAGGCTTTAAGTCAGAATCTGAAACCTATTTTAGTCTGAGCGTGGCCCATCCATTTTTTGTTTACCACTTCTATCTGTGCCTCTTTCCCACACCAGCCTACTTGTCTCAGTCTCAGATTTGGTGAGCCCACAAGCTAATCCTGGCCAAAACGAGTAAAACACAAATGTCACCGGAGAGCATCTTTGAGAAGGGGGAAAGACCCAATGATGAGACAGCAGAAGATTCTAAGATGACCAACAAAAAGAAAGCTGCATTTAAAATAAAATACCTAGAGTCCCATTTAAATTACCAGTTCATTACAACAGGGGATTCACATTCTCCAAGCCCCCTTTGTGTAATATGTGGTGACTGGCTGTCCAACGAAGCCATGAAACTTCAAAATTGCTTTGGCACATGGAGACCAAGAATCTTGCATTAAAAAACAAGGCTTTGGAGCTTTTCAAAAGAAAAAAAAATGTGAACATGAAAAACAGAATTATGGAAGGTTATCATTTCATCTAATGTGTCTGCACTGAGCATCATTCTTAGTGGCTAATCACATTGCTGAAGCTAAGACGCCCTTTACTATTGGTGAAGAGTTGATTCTGCCTTCTGCTAAGGACAATTGTCCTGAACTTTTAGGAGCTGCTGCAGTTCAAAAGGTGGTACTTACTCCTCTTTTGGCTAGTATCATAACTAGATGAATTGATGAAATAGTAGAGAATATTGAGGCACAATTGTTAAAGAGTATTAATGGGTCATGGTATACAATCCAGGTTGACGAGTCTACAGATGTTGGCAATAAGGCAACAATGCTTGTTGTTGTGCGATATATTTTTCAGGAGGATGTGCATGAGGATATGTTATGTGCACTTTTGTTGCCAACCAATACCACAGCTGCAGAACTATTTAAGTCTTTGAATGATTACATATCAGGAAAATTAACTGGTCATTTTGTGTCAGTAGATGCACAGGCGAAGCAGCTGCCATGACTGGATGACTTTCTGGTTTCACTACTTGGGTCAAAGAGGTTGCTTCTGAATGTGAGTCTACATACTGTGTCATCCATAGAGAAATGCTGGCTAACCAAAAAAATGTCACCCGAACTTAACAACATTTTGCAAGATGTAATCAAAATGATCAACTACATTAAAACACATGCTCTTAACTCATATCTGTTCCTCTATGAGGAGACGGATGCAGAGCACATAGTCTTCTCTTCTACACGGAAGTAAGATGGCTTTATATTGGTAGAATCTATCTGGTAGATCACTTGCCAGAGTTTTTGAGTTATGAGGGCTGCTCTAGAGATTTCTTTTAGAAGAACCGTCACCATTGGCAGTACATTTCAGTGGTACAGAATGGGTTGCAAAACTTGCTTACTTGTATGACATCTTCAACTTGCTCAATGAACTCAATCTGTCACTTCAGGAAAGAACAACAACTTATTCAAGTTGGCAGATAAAGTGGCTACATTCAAAGCCAAACTAGAATTATGGGGACAATGACTGAACATTGGGATTTTTTTACATTTTTCAAACATTAATAGAGATTGTGAAAGAGAGTGAGCCAAGACCTTCTTTCTCCCAACTGGTGCATGATCACCTGTCTCAGTTTTCAAAAGTTTGAACATTACTTCCCAACCACAGAAGACCCCTGAACTGGGAAGGAATGGATCCATGATTCATTTGTGAATAACTCAGGTGAATCAACTTTGTGCTAGAAGAGGATCAACTGCTTGAGATTGCAAATGACAGTGGCCTTTAAAGTATGTTTGAGACAACTTCAAATCTCCATACATTCTGGATTAAAGCCAAGAGGGAATATCCCAAGATTGCCACAAAAGCACTGAAAAGTCTGCTTCCCTTTCCAACATCCTATATTTGTGAAGCAGGGTTTTTTTGGCAGTGATGGCAACCAAAATGAGATTATGAAGTAGACTGGTCATAAGCAAAACACCTCATGTGTCTCTGACTCCTATCATCCCCAAAAGGGATCTTATAGCTGCAGGAAAACAAATTCAGGGCTCCCACAGATTCTGCATTCTGTTGAGTTGCATAATTATTTCATTACATATTACAATGTAATAATAATAGCAATAAAGTGCACAATAAATGTAATACACTTGAATCATCCCAAAACTAACCCGCACCCCCAGTTCTTAGAAAAAACCCAGTTTTATGGAAAAATTGTCTTCCATAAAACCAAACCCTGATGCCAAAAAAGGCTGAAGACTGCTGTCTTACAAGTCCATTATATTAATAACATCATAGTAAGTTGATCGGAAAGAGTGGGCAAAAAGTGGTGTGGATGTTGGAGGTTTTATTACATGTACTGCAGAAGGTGGGAAATAAATCCAATAAAAATTTATGGTCCTGCTACATCGGTGAAGTTTGTGAAGATTCAGTGGGTCTGGGGCATGTTATTACTTTGTACTTTTTTTCATTAAGGGTATATTATTGAAATATTCATATATACATAGATTGCGGGTTTAAGAATTTGGGGCTACTGAAGAGTGGAATGTGATGCCATTGAGACAAGGTAGTAAGTGGAAATTCTCTTGAGCCACTTGCTATTTATATTTGCTCTTTGTCTAAGCTCAGCAAGAGTATATTTACATCGGAGCAAATGGTACAGGAAAGAGAACATGAGACCAGTCAGTGTACCTACAAAAACCATTGCAATGCTGAAAATGTTATGAGAACTCTGAGTTCAGAAGCAATCTTCAGGGATTTGCACAGTTCATACTTGGTGGTTGTGAAGGAAATGTTTTGGGGAGCAGTAATGGGCTTGGGGAACTAGACAGTTTGGCAGGTTTCATTTAAGTTTATAAGATCTCAAATTTGTTTATTGCAAGAGACTTCACAGGGTCAATTGATAAATTTTGAAGAATGATGTCCTTTATTTCCAAACACATTTACATAACAAAATATAGCAATCAAAACGAAGTTATCTCAAAATGAGAAATAAAGTGATTTTCTCTGAAAGGGGATGCACTTTTGCTCTTTTGTTCACTTTCCTTTTGACTAATGGCATTGATCCATTAGCTAGTTGACAGAGCTAGGAGTGAAATTGATAAGCCTGTCATATACGTTAATTACTAAGCACGGTGCAAATGTATGAATAGAGAGGAGACATTTTATGAAGAGACAGTCTATTTAACTGGTAATAGAAATGTTAACTTAAATAAAGATTGCTTTTCCTGAAACATTTTGATACTTCTCTATGTTGATGATCACAAGCATTCGTTTTTTAGTTGTCTGTTTCTTGTTGAGATGACTTATTTTATTTGAGGGGAGATAATGATTTATTGGAACATCAATTTATTGGAAAAAATGTTGATAGATATGACAGAATTTTTTTAAATGCTGAGAGAATAATCAGCAGAATTGCAACTCACAGAATTTCACATGTAAAATGAATATAACCTATAGACTTAATATATTCATTTCTCTATATCTGACTTAAGTTTTCTTTTCTCTCCAATGCTTTTCATTTCTACCATTTTTCTACTCCTGAATTTCACTTGTTTAATATGTTATCATTGATATTATTATTTATTATAATTTTTGGAGAAGAAAATCACATTGTACACATTTACTTAATTTTTCCCATACTTGAATAATATTTTCAAATCCACTTGTTTCATTTAACACTAGTTATTTTTTTCTTCAAATATCATCATTTTTACGTTACTTTCTTCATCACTTTAAAAATGTTTTTATAAACTGAGTTGGTATTTCTGTCTGCATTAAACTCAAAAGACACTTTTTTTTTAACAGAGGAATCAAGGCAAATTTGGCTCACTATGGAAATATTACTTTTTATAATTGCAAGGAATATTATGGCTATTCTGAAATGTACCTTGTTTTGAAAATCTGTCACATTGGAAATGTTCTTGACTGGCTTTGAAATAAAGCATGCACTTTAATAAAAGTGCTCCAGATTCCATAAGCACCAGAGAAAGAAAAGGAATTTTCTGTCTGAGGAGCACATGCCCTTTAAAAATTATCAGGACCAGAGAGGCATTTAAAATGCAACAGTGTGTGACAGCAGTCACATCTCACTCCCCTCTTGAGCTAATCTTTTGAAGTCATTTGTTAAGTGGGCTCTTAGATTTGATGCCAAGTAGTCATAAAATGCCATATGCCAGACACCATAACTCTTACTCCATAGCATAACAATGTATAGCCGATCACTAATGAAGGTTATTTTGTGAACAAATGAGAATTTCTGTCACACAACTTTTTATCAGCTTACCCCTTGTTCCCTGTTGCCTTTGAAAATCTGCTTGTAACAAAGGCCGACAGAACACTCTCCAAGGCAACTCGATAGTGTGTTCCAGATAGCTGTCCTACTTGACTCAAGCAAACTCTTTAAAATTATATTTTGTGCCTCAGCCTCTTCCTTTAGATCATCACACCAAATGAGCAGATAATATGAAATAGACATAACCGTCAATGTACCATGAAAATATGCCTCTCTGTTTGCTAGCTTGTTTATTTATTTATAACTTGCCCATTTCAGAAAAGACTTAGGGCAGCTGGATCTGGTTGTGTACTATGTTAGAAAAGGATATTTGAATTCTTCCAGTTGTGATTTGTTGGAATAAAATGAAGTAAATATTTCAGATGCAAGTGCTACAAGGAGAAGATGGAGTAATTTGATTCTTGGTGTCAGTTTGTAGCAATTTATTTTTTTTCTGGATAAGAAGGATCCTCTTTTCCCTCTCTCTCCTTTCTTTAAGGAGGAGTAAAGTGGGGTGTACTTCTTAAATTTTACATATCAAAGGAAGAACTGTTATTACATTTGAGAGTAAGGGAAATGAAGGTGACTCAGAAAACCAAACTCTCAGGAGTTAGCAGAAACATTTATTTTACATGTCAAGGAAAGGACTTTTGTAAGTTGAGGTATTGTTTCCAACATTTCACTCTTAGATCCTTTGCTTTGTTTGAAAAGGCATGCTTTTTGGGAAAGGGCAGTTGATGGAGTTAAGGAGACAGACCTTGGTTGATACAGTGGGTTTTTCTTGTGTCAACTTAGCTAAGCCAAAACTACTCTTTTTAAGATTTTCCTCTCTGTATAATCCTGTGTTAATATGGGCCATACTTTGCGGGGGACCAGCCCCCGTGGAGAGATTTAGAGTGTCCCTGGAAGGTGTGGTGGTGTCGGCGATTATTCCTGGGGAACAAAGGTATTAGACTCCTGTCTAGTGCAGGAGCTGATACACTGGACTCCCGTCTAGTGCAGGAGCCGGTTCTGCAGAAGAGATAGATATAGAGAGAAAGAAAGAGAAAGGAAGAGAAAGAAAGAGAAAGAAAGAGAATGGACCACTGTTCAAACGGATTGAGCAGAAGCCATTTCATGGAGGTTTCCATGCTCCTTTTATCCTAAATTTTCACAGGTTAAATCACAAGACTTTCACATGAGCACAAAGCCAGGTGGATGAGGGGCGCCCCCCACCCACCAAGTGTTTTCTCAGGTATGTGGAAGGACAATCCCAATGAAATCACAAGACGTTTACTTGAACACAAGGCAAGGTGGGTGGGGGGCGTCCCCCACCCACCAGGCACTTCCTCAAGCATGAGGGAAGGCGATCTCAAAATTTTCTTACTGTTCCTCATGCTTGGTTAATATTCCTCAAAAGCAATACAACATTTCTAATATCATAATATTCTAATGATCAATAACTTTTAAAACTTATGCATACACAACATTTAACGACTAAAGTTAATCCTAACTCCTTCGTATTTTACGCTGATTCTATCTAAGCTATAAAAAAAACTCTTAATTATAGCCCAAACCAGTTCCTAAGGAATGTGGTCTAGTCCAGAATACAGGCTGGGCTCTTCTTGGAACAACTGATTACAATCTCTTAACAAAATGGCTACCCTAAAATCCTATATCTATTTTAACTCCTATAAAGGTTTTTAATTCCTAATTCTTAATGTATAAAGCTGATCATCAGCAATAAAGCTTCTAAAAACCCAAATATAAACTGTAAATTGTATTAAGGCCAGAGTCACAATAGTAGAAAATGGGAATGATGAAATTTCTAAAGTCAGCTGTAAAAAACCCTATACTAACTCTAAGTAAAACCAGTTAAAGAAATGCAGCCCAGTCCAAAGTACGTGCTGGGCCCTTAGGAATGTAGCCCAGCCCAAGGCACGTGCTGGACCATTTCTAGTAACTCTAAGTAATCATCTATACCATCTAAAGCTAAAAGCAGCTCTCCATATGTATATACTAATTCTACAAGTATACTTTTAAATCTTATAAAGAAGCTTGTACCGTATTAAAGGCTCCCAAATGTGATCTGAGTTTGAACTGTGTTGAGTTAAAGTCAAAACCGCAGTCTGTGAGAAACGGGAACAATGGACTCCTAAAGTAAGCCATGCCTGTCGTACTCTCAGAGCTTCAAGCTTAGATCATCAAAGTCCCTGTTAGTGGAACATGCCGAACAGTAAAGGAAGGGAAAGGAAATGGGCCATCAGCTCCTGAACTCATCCTAGTGGTCTCAGGGTCCGCAGCCCGCCTGGTTCCCTAACATTCAGGCAAGCCTCTATGCTGGCTCCCAACAGAAAAACACCACCATGATTTGGCACTGCAAGAGAGAAGGAGTGTGGTGTGGAATGAGGCTGAACACAAAGTAGAGGGACAAAATATGCAGAATATTTTTGGCCATATTCAAGATATTTTACTTTATATTTAGAACAATAAGAAACTGTGAATACCATTTAACAAGGACCTCAATTATTCTGCATAAAAATCAAGCACAACAATCCTAGCAGCAGATTGAGGGGGGCAGTTCTTCTTTGTTCCCCATGTCTCTTATTCTTCCTTTGGCCATGGCCTAGCTCTTCTTTGCCACAATGAGGAATGGCATACATGTGTATGATTGTTTCTCTGTGTATGTATTTGTATGTTCATAAGAAAGAAGGAGAGAGAGGATAGCTGAATAAAGACAGAGAAAACGAAAATGATACATTAACTTTAAAAAACATTGATTCAATATAGAGAATAAATTGAATTGATCTATCTATGTAAGAAATTGTGGTTCTTTTGACTTGGATGAGTGAGGTGGTAAGAAAGAAAATTAGATGAATAAAAAACAAAATCAACAAGGTTTAGTGATGTCTTATTTTTAAAGGTAGACTGAGAGGAAGTGTGTGAAGATTACAATAAAATTTTTTTCCTTGACAAATTGAACATATGGTGACAATATTCATTAGGAAGAAAGCAGAAGAAAAAGACCAGGTTTAAAGAACTGAATTATGGTATAAAGTTTTGCTTTTTAAATATTCAATTAAAGATAACTTTAACACATCCCAAAAGAGATATTAATTAGATAACTGAATTTTAAGATTTCAATCTTAGAGGGAGCTCTTTGCTGAAACTCAAATTTTTGAGTACATTAAATTACCTAGGAAGAATATTGACAAATACAGATGACTTAGGTCTTTATTAAAAGTGCACACCAGTCAGAATGGTGACTATTAGAAAGTCAAAGAGCCACAGATTTTTACATAGTTGGAGAAAAGGAAATGCTCATTCACTGTTGGTGGAATTGTAAAGTATTTCAACCTCTATGGAAAATGGTCTGTAGATTTCTCAAAGAAATAAAAATTGAATTACCACTTGACCCAATAACCTTACTACTAGGAATCTACCCAAAGGAAAGGAAATCAATATATAAAAAAGATACCTATACTCGTATTTCATTGCAGCACTATTCACAATAGCAAACTTATGGAACTAAACTAAGTTCCTACCAACAATTGACTGGATGAAAAAAGTGTGAGACACACACACACACACACACACACACACACACACACACACACCATGGAGTACTATGTGGCCATAAAAAAGAATGAAATCATGTTCTTTGGAGTCACATGGATGGAGCTGGAAATTATCATCCTATGTGAACTGAATCAGAAGCAGAAAACCAAACACCGCATGTTCTCCCTCATATGTGGGATTAAATGGTCAAAAGATGGAAATAATAGAAACTAGGGGCACCAATAAGAGGGGAAATGAGGGAGTTTAGGGCTGAAAAACTACCTATGGGGCCTAATTTTCACCATCTGGGGAATAGGCCACCTGAGACCGAACCACCACTACACAATATATCCATGTAACAAACATGCATGTGTACCCCCAAATCTAAAAAAAAGTCCAGGTAGGCTTATTAGTTTGCTTTTGCTTTTTTATTTTTTTCATTTTATTGGGCAAATCACCAATGCCTCCTTTCTTTATCACATACACACAAAAAATATGACTATAGAACTGTGAATATCATATTCCTGGGATTTTGTCCTTCTTGTCTCTCCTGTCCCTTTTTATGTGAAAGTAAAAACTCTTAAACTCTTGCTGGAAATAAAAATAATATGTGCACATAAAAAGTGCAGAGTAGTGTCTTAATGGAATGTGACACTCCTCTAAAAACATTTATAGCAAATAACAGCATGCCAACAGGAATTGTTGTAAGTTATGTTGCTGATTTATTTTTGGAGGGCATTATATTGTATGTCAGTTATAGAATGGCAAAAATAATAGCCTAATAAAATATAACAGGAATGTGTGAAGTATTAGGCTGAAGTATAATATATTTAAGATATTAAATTTTATTTTATTTATTTATTTATTTTGAGTTGGAGTCTCACTCTGTCGCCCAGACTGGGGTGCAGTGGCACGCTCCCAGCCACCGCAGCCTAAACTTGCTGGGTTCCGGCGATCCTTCCACCTCAGCCTTCCAAGTAGCTGGAACTACAGGCGCGCGCTACGATGACTGGCTAATTTTTTGATTTATTGTAGAGATGAGGGCTCGCCAAATTGCCCAGATGGGTCTCGAACCAGCGGGCTCAAGCAATCCACTCACCTCAGCCTCCCAAAGTGCGGGATTACAGGCTGAGCCACCGAGCCTGGCGGGTATGCCAAATTTAATTAAGGGATTCACTTTTTGTTTTAAATGTCTCTAGTTTGTTTTATATCAAGAATAGATTGCCCAAAAAACTAATGTTGAAAAAATATGTTGATATTCAAATGAATATGAAATCTTTGTTTTGATTACAAAGAGGCTACACTGATTCATTTGATAGCAATGACATCAGTGCTGACTATGAGTTCCAGAAATATTCAGTAGGGTACTTTCTTAGGATTTTTAAATTTAAATTCACGATGAATATTAGAATAAGAAAATAGGTGCCATCCTTTTTCTCAGGAGAAAGTCAAAGTCAACACCACTCAGAAAATAGTAAGTGCCCTGGCAAACTTCCTAATGCATGCAAGTCTTTACCATTCTATTAGAAACCGACATATTTCAATGAACAAAAATTTATGTGACAGAACATTTAGAACAATTCAGAAATACTAATTAAAAATTTTATTTTTACATCCATGATAATAGCGTTTTGTATAGATTATATTCTTTAAAATGATAGTCAATGTGTTCTTTGAGTACTAAAAGAATATTTTTCTCACTATAGCCCCAGAATCTATAATAGTGACTATAATAGAAAAGATGAAAAGTAAGTGATTGCTGAATAAATACATTTCATAAAAACATTTGCCAACACACAGAAAGCAAAACAAAAAACTTCAGTATTTTTGTTCCATATTGATTCTGACCTGCCTGAGCTCAGGCAAATGATATTTTGGGCAGAAACACGAATTGATAATATTGCAGAAAGGCTGAATAACTCATTTCCCACTTATCATAGAAGCCTGAAGACAGTGTCTTGAGGTTAATTCTTAATTTTGAACTTTAATCTCTTAAAATGCTTCAACTATGTAACTTTGCTTTAGGTGATATTTAAGAATTGGAGCAGTTTACCCTCTGATCTGCCTTGCTTTTTTTTTTTTTAATGATTTTTTGTTGTTATTTCATCTTCACTTGTAGGTTAAAAGATAACTTGATTATACAATTCTATATAACAGATAGACATTATTGTTAAATTTAATTCTAAATATGCTATTTAGGATAATTCTGTGTTTCCTAGTTTAGCAATCAATTTAGGGGCCAAAATAAAAACATTTATGACATAGTTATATTTATGTTATCTTGTGTTATTTTTTTCCTTTCTTTTCAGCCTATATGTTTTGCATATGCTTCATGGTAATAAATGATAGCATCAAATTCTGTATTCTTAGAATCTAGGAAGTGTTAAAAAATCTGTCATGTAAAACACTAATTCTGATTACACTAAGAGTACCTAAAGTTATTGGTATGTTAATTGAATATGGGTTGGGAAAAAGTGTCATCTGCCTTACAGCATTCATTTGCATATTAATAACAAAACTTTGTTCAGTAGAGACATTTTCTGATTAAAACACTAACATAAGAGCTCACTTAGAGATTATATGATTTTAAATTATGAATTGAAGTAGTCATAATTCTAAACAAAAAAATCTTTTCAGACAAGCTATTTTCATAAAAGAGCAAAGAAATATATTGAAACGATTGATACCATGCCTATAAATACCAAAAGGCAAAGTAAGCAATGTTCTAAGACACATCACTAAACATTTCTTTTATTTATTTATTTTTAATAAAAATTCTTCTCTAATGATATTATAGAGCTCTGTTATGCCCTGGTAAAGTTTTTCAAATTTCTTGTAAGGACGGCTCTTGGGAGAGCCTTTTCCTAAGCGTTTGGTATAAGGTTGGAGAATCCCAGAACACATACCTGCTGTAGTCAGCAATGACTATGAGGCTTTGAAATAATGACATCAGATAGTCAGAAATATTTCAACTGTTTCATGTGTGGAGATATCCTACAAACCCATATGTTTGGAGTCTGTTAACAGACTCTTCTACCTTCTATCTTAGAGATCTCCATTGCTAATATCCTTGGTCAACGTTGCTTAATTTAGATATTTAAATAAATGTGTGTAAATCATATAGACTATACAAAAATTTGGGGCAAAAGTTTTTAAAAATTGTTTTCTAAAAAAACTTTATTCTTTTAAGTTCCCATTATTTAACCCAGCTGCTTCAGACTCTCCTTCACATTTATATAGTTCATTTGATTGAATACATACTCATCTCGTCTTATGAAGATCATAATTTTGTATAACTACATAGTGGTTTTGTAATATGTATTACATAACATTTCTTTGTTACATGATGTCTACTCACTTTTTATATTCATTATTTGATTTTTGCTTTGGGAAAGTTATAAAATTTAACCTCAAGTTATGATAGTTTGTCATTGTAAACATATGAGCATCTAGATAAACTGTTAACTAGTACCTCATAGGTTTTTGTTAGCTGCCGTTATATTTTTGGCTTAGATTTTTTTTCCAAGCTAGTATTCTTTCAAGACAGGCATAAGATAATAAAAGGTAAGTTTTTACTTTCTCCAATTTACAATTTTCTAAAAAGATTATACTACTGACAAATAATTAGTAAGGGTAATAAATATTCATTTAATCTTTTGTTCTCTTCTCCTATTCTCACTTGTCACTGGTAGGAGTCTACCAATAAAGTCACAAAGAAAAAAAATAGACCGAGGTTCTTAAGTTGTCCTCATTTAAGGACTGAGCTAAGTAGGGATAGGTATAGACAATACATGAAGCTTAGAGTCATATTTTATTATATTTAGAAAAATTATACCCAACTTTATGCTGGACATCTGCACTTGAATGTTTCAGCAATATCTATATGCGTAATGCGAGGTTTACTTCCTTGTTCCCTCCCTAGATCTCCTCATCTTTTCACTTTTACATATCAAATACCTAGTTAAATGATAAACTTGAGAATTCACCTTAATTTCTCCTCTTATTTAATCTTTAATCTCATTGGAGATAGAAACTGTATTCATTTTACTCCCTTAACATTTTTTAATTACTCCCTTCCTTTACATTCTCACTGCAGTCGCTGTATTTCAGACCACTGTTGTTTTCTGCTAGACTTTCCTAAAAACTCTTTGACAGGATTCCACACCACTAATCTTGTTTTTATCCAATCCAATCTCCACACTGTTGTAAGAATGACCTTATACAGCACAAATATGACCATACCATTTCTATTCTAAGCATTATTCAGTATCTTCTTTAACTTTCAACTAATATTCAAAAGGTTAATGAAATACTGTAAAAATCTTTTATATCCTAGCAACTCTTACCTCATAAGCCCTAGCTCTTGTCAATCCTTCTCTAGTTGCCTACTCTGGCCATACTTAATCTTCCTGCTGTTTTTAAACATGGCAAATCTATTTTTCTTATGGGCCTATGTACATGTTTTCTTCTGCCTAAATATGTCTTCTCTCTTTTTTGTTGTTCTGCTTAGTTAATTATTATCCCTTCTTCAAAATTTTGTGGATTTTTTTTACCCTCCTTTGTTAACCTCTCTTGCTACCTTTTATGAACTGTGATAAAAATCACAAATTTGCTTTTATTTGGCGCTCATTAACCAAATCATCCATTAGACCTGAAAATCCTGAACCCAGAGATTGTCTGATTTTTTTACAGTTTCTAGCACAGTGCCTAGCATAAAATGCAGTCCAAATTTATGTGTTGAATGAGTTAATTAAATTTATGAATTCACTTTAGTTTCTTCTACTTGATTTTTCTTAATTTTGCTGTTAGGAAATTCTTGAATTAATGCAAGTAAACTCGGATGTAGCATAATCAACATGCATGTCTAGTTGACAAAGGACTCCTACTTGAAACTGATCCATACATGTAGGAAAATATCTTCTACATTATAATACTTAACACCATCCACCCTGTTTGCCAAACTTAAGACTTCAGGAGCATTGTTGGCCCTTCTCCTTAATTGTTCATACCTAATATTCAATAAGTCATTTTGAATCTATTTATCTTCCAAATATCTTTTGGAGGCTTTACCTAGCCATCTACTAATCCCTATAGTCACTGTAATATTTCGCTCTCATTATTTCTCATCTAAATTGGTCCCCCTAATTAGTTTCACCTTTTCTAATCTCACCGAAACCTATGCAGTCTATTCTCTGTAATATCACTGTGATCACAATTGCAAAATAGAAATGTACTAATATTATTCTGTGTTTAAAATCATTAATTGGTTCTCTAACTCACATAGAGAAGTCAAGATTTATTAATAAGGTATGACAGATGAAAAGTTATATTTAACCAAATCTATTTCACTTTCTTCTTTAGCACACAGATGAGCCCGATTTCTCAGATTCCATTACTGATAGACAGCTTTCCAACTATGTTGAATCTTGGATCATACAAGTGAACAATGTAAATTTTATTTTGTCAATCTGATGAATTTCTGGGATTTCTCTGTTAAAGCACCTATATGTACTTTAACTGACTAATGCAAGTGATAATCATAGCATGGCAGCTAATAACTCAATCTTAAATCACAAATAAATTATGTCTCCAATATCATTACATATGGAAATTTAGGCAAATCACTTTCTCACTGTAAGTTTAGGTTTTCTTCTTTACCAAATGTTAACTATCTCAGTGGGATATTGTGAATTGGACATATAACCAGAACTCAATAACTACTGGGTATTAAAATCTACAAAACTGTTATAATAGTATTACTATATATAGGATTGTTTTGAAGATTAAATGAGATAATCTGAATTAGTATTTAATATACTACTTGCACATTTTATGCACTTCATTAAAATTAATACAGAGCTGGCAACCAATTCCTGATCAAAACCCCAAGTGCCCATATCATAAGAGATAAGATAGGCAAGTGGGACTTCATTAACATGACAAGCTTCTGCAAAACCAAAGAAACCATCAAGAGAACAGGGAGACAGCCCACAGACTGGGAAAAAATATTTGCCAATGTATATCTGACCAAGGCCTAACGTCTAAGATCTATAAGGAACACAAACGTGCCGAAAAGAAAAAAATAAACAGCCCCATTGTAAAGTGGGCAAAAGGTATAGAAGAGACACTTTTCAAAAGAAGACATATGAGCAGCCAACAGATACATGAAAAAATGCTCAGCCTTACAAGTCATCAAAGAAATGCAAATTAAAACCACACTGAGATACCACCTAACCATCATCAATAACTCTTAAAACAACCGATGCTGGAGAAGATGAGGGGAAATGGGAACACTTCTACACTGTTGGTGGGAGTGTAAACTAGTATAACCCCTGTGGAAAACAGTCTGGTGATTCATAGAAGATCTAAAAATTGACCTTCCATATGACCCCACAATTAATTCCCCTACTGGGAATATACCTATGAAAAAGATACTGTATGAAAAAGATACCTGCACATGCATGTTTATTGCAGCATTGTTCACAATATCAAAACTGTGGAACCAACAGTGTTGCCCAATGAAAGAGGACTGGAGAAAAATAATGTGGTATATATACATGATGGAATATTATGCAGTCATAAAGAAAGACAAAATTATGAACTTCACATCTGTCAATCCTTAACTTATAGTATTATGGTAGTTGTTCAAGGTGCACTTATGTGTGAGAACATGTGATACACAGTTCTTTGTTTCTGTGATAGATCACTCAGTATTATAGACTCTAGTCCATCCAAGTTGATGTGA
>CAUYQG010007016.1:0-24407 GCA_963574415.1 Tarsius wallacei
ACACACACACACACACACATATATGTATATTTTTGAGTTGAAGTCTCATTCTGTCATCCAGGCTGGAGTGCAGTGGCATGCTGATGGCCACTGCAGCCTCAACCTACTGGTCTCAGGTGACCCTTCTGCTTCAGCCTTCCAAGTAGCTGGAACTACAGGCACATGCCACCATGCCCAGCTAATTTTTTTATTTATTGTAGAGATGAGGTCTCAACAAGTTGCCCAGGCTGGTCTCGAACCTGTGGGCTCAGGCAGTTCTCTCACCTTAGCCTCCCAAAGTGCTAGGATTATAGGCGTGAGCCACCATGCTTGGCCTACATTAAATATTAATGGACTAAGGTAAATATGAAGCACAGGTTGTTAGAAAAAAAATAAAAATTAAGACTCAACTACATACTGTCTATAAGAGATACACTTGAAATATAAAGACCTAGCTAAGTTGAAAGAAACTGAGCCGGGCTCAGTGGCTCAGCCTGTAATCCCGTACTTTGGGAGGCTGAGGTGAGTGGATTGCCTGAGCCCGCGGGTTCGAGACCCACCTGGGTAATTTGGCGAGGTCTCATCTCTACAATAAATCAAAAAATTAGTTGGGCGTGGTAGCACATGCCTGTAGTTTCAGCTACTGGAAGGCTGAGGCGGAAGGATCGCCGGAGCCTAGCAAGTCAAGGCTGCGGTGGCCGGGAGCGGCCACTGCACTCCAGTCTGGGCGATGGAGTGAGACGCCAACTCAAAAAAAAAAAAAGAAAGAAAGAAACTGGATGTAGAAAGATATGCTGTGCAAACAGTAAGCATATAAAGACAGAAGTGAATATGTTACTCTCTGATAAAATAGATTTCAACACATAAAATATTTTCATACATCTCATGATCATAAAGAATAAAATCAGATATGCATGGTATCTCGTGCCTGTAATCCCAGCACTTTGGGAGGCTAAGGTAAGAAGATTCCTTGAGCACAGGATTTCAAGACTAGTCTGGGGAACGTAGTGAGACCCCATCTTTACAAAAAATAAAAAATTAGCCAGGCATGGTGGTGTGCACCTGTAGTCTTAGCTACTGGGGAAGCTGAGGTAGGAGGACCACTTGAGCCCAGGCAGTCAAAGCTACAGTGAGTTATGATCATGCCACTGCATTCCAACCTTGATGACAAAGCATGTCTCAAAAAAAAAAAAAGAAAGAAAAGAATAAAATCATCAGGAATATATAGCAATCATAAATGTGTAAGTAACTGTCCCCTGCTAACAGAACTTGGGAATATATGAATCAAAATTTGACAGAATTAAAGAAGGAAATAAAAAATTGTCACAGTCAGAGTTGGAGGCATTAATATTTTTCTTTCAGCAGCTGATAAAACAACTAGGTAAAAAAAATCAGCAAAAACATAAATTTGAACAATATGTGAACAACTTTGGCCTAAAGAACACTGTTTCTAACAACTGAAAAATGCACATTCTTTTCAAGTGTATGTGGTACATTTACCGGCATCTAATTTTATTACTACAAACTCAGTGACTTAAAAGAACACACTTTTTTTTTGTCAGAGTGTCACCCTGTCACCCAGGCTGGAGTGCAGTGACACACTCATAGCTACTGCAGCCTCGACCTATTGGGTTCAGGTGATCCTTCTGCCTTAACCCTCTAAGTAGCTTAAACTACGGGTGCAGGCCACCATACCCAGCTAATTTTTTAATTTATTGTTGCAACCAGGTCTCATCATGTTGCCCAGGCTGGTCTTAAGCTTCTGAATTCAGGCAGTCCTCTCATCCCCACCTCCCAAGTGCTGGGATTACAGGCGTGAGCCACTTTGCCTGGCCAGAACACATTTTTTATCTCATGGATTCTGTGGTTCAGAAGTCTGTGCGTTGTGGTTCTTGCAAATCTGCTGTTGTATTGTTTTTTTTAATTTAGTCTTGAGGGCTCTCTCTCTGAAGAGTGGCTATAAACTCTAACCCTGCCTTGACGGAACTCCAGGGATTTGGTCATAGATGTTTGCAGTATATTTCTTTTTCCTGGCAGATGGCCTAATGCCTAAGTGTCCAACCCATGACCAGGTGACCTTCTCACAGGAAACTTGTATAACCTGGCAGACACCTTTGTGGCTCTTACCTGACCTGTCTTGTTTATTCCTACCATGATAAGAATAATTTCTAGGATAGTCGTGGCCAAGAAAGGAGTTAAGTTTGGGTGGATCAGACAGGTGAGACTCAGAGGAGGTGACTCAAAAAAACACATGAAATAACAGAAGCAGCTTATTACTTACAGCTGCCAGAAAGAAGCAGGCAGCATGCCTCCCAGGGCCAATAGGACAGGGGAGCCATCCGGGACATGCATATTCAATTAATGGGTGGGGAACAGGAGACAAAGAGTATGTGAGGGACCTGTGGGCTGAGGCCTTTGTTGGGATTCAGGGCATTACCCAAGCAAGTTTCCCTGGGAGTTCTAATTGATGGATTTATAACAAGCAAGTGTGAGTTCTATAGCATCACACTGTGACTGAGAGGTGGTCACTGTGTCATTTGTGCAGTCCTTGAGGGTATGGAGGGTCAGTGGGGTGAGTCAAATAGGTTGAATCTAGTTGTTCCACAGTGAGGTGGTCACCAGGAGGTGGTGCTGTAAGGTAGATATCTAGACAGACCACATTGAGGAACTGGGAGAAGGTGGAGAACTGGAAACTGTGTCAAGGGTGACTAAGTCTTGCTTCTGGTATAAGAATGTCCAACTTATAAGGGAGGAATAAAAAAAACCCAGAATTATTTTTTGGAGGATGGAGCCCTTATAGTACAGGTTTCCCCCACCACGTAAGTATCCTAGGAATTCTTTGGCATCAGTGTACCAGCAAGCACTGTTGTGAGAGGCTGCATTTGGCTTCAGTGAATTTTTTTTTGAGATTTGCCCATTTCATTTTTTAAAAAATTTTTTTGAGTGGCAGTCTCATTCTGTCACCCAGGCTAGAGTGCAGTGGCATGCTCAAGGCCACCGCAGCCTCGACCTGCTGGGCTCAGGTGATCCTTCCACCTCAGCCTTCCAAGTAGCTGGAACCACAGGCATGCACCACCATGCTTGGCTCTTTTTTTGATTTATTGTAGAGACGAGGTCTTGCCATGTTGCTCAGGCTGATCTCAAACCCCTGGGCTCAGGCAATCCTCTCACCTCTGCCCCCCAAAGTGCTGTTATTACAGGCATGAGCCATCGTGCCCAGCGGTACTTGCCCATTTCATGATGAATAATTTACCAGCATACCTGCTTACACTATGCTGAATGTTCAGCAGTTTTTGTCCCACCCTCCCTATTCATTCAATCTTGCCTCAAGTGCAACTTTTTTTTTGTTTCCCTGGATGAAAAAACATCCTCAAAGGAAAATGTTTTGCTGATGTACAAGAGGTGAAACACAAAAAGACAGAAGCACTAAAAGGCGTCAAAATTGACGAGTTCAAAAACTGTTTTGAGCAGTGGAAAAAGTATCTTTATAGGTCTATTGCATCAAATGGACAGTACTTTGAAGGTGACTGAAGTTTAAACATGTAGTGAAAAAATAAACTATTTTTAATTTAAAAAATCGGCCGGGCTCAGTGGCTCAGCCTATAATCCCAGCACTTTGGGAGGCTGAGGCGAGTGGAATGCCTGAGCCCGCGGGTTCGAGACCAACCCGGGCAACTTGGCGAGACCTCGTCTCTACAATAAATCAAAAATTAGCCAGGCGGGGTAGCACACACCTGTAGTTCCGGCTACTTGGAAGGCTGAAGTGGAAGGATTGCCGGAGCCCAGCAGGTCGATGCTGGGGTGGTCATGAGCATGCCACTGCACTTCAGCCTGGGTGACAGAGTGAGACTCCAACTCAAAAAAAAAAAAAATCAGCGAGTTTTTTTTGGCCCCCCCCCCTTTGGTAAACTCAAAACAGATGCTGAAATAACATAAAATTATAGGCATTCACATCAGCTGCAATTAAAGTATTGACCAGGGCCGTGGTCTCATTGGATACTTGCTTGGGAAAGACCCACGTTCAAGGTAATGTGTTGCTGGCAGCATTCAGGTCCTTGAAGACTGCTAATCTCAGGGCTTCAGTTTCTGCTGTCAGCAGGAGGCCACCCTCAGCGCCTTGCCACATGACTGTCTTCAGATGGCAGCTCATAAGCTGGCAGCTTGCTTCTTCAAAACTAGTAAAGGAGAGAGAGTCTCCTAGCAAGATGGTTTATAGTCTTATATAATGTGATCACATACATTTTGTCACTTTTGCCATAATTTATTGGTAAGAATACCCAGGTCTTTCCCATACTTAAGAGGAGGGGAACACAAAAGGCATGGACACTTCCTAATGCAGGGATAATAGGAGCTACCACAATATGTGTACCACAATATGTGGGGCCATAAAACAATAAAACACATTCAAGGGCATATGGGACATCCACCAACACAGACCTTGTGTGGGGGCCAGAGGACAAGTCTCAGAAATTTTGAAAAGACTGAATTAATATCAGGTTGTTTTCTGATAATAACAGAATTAAATTAGAACCCAATAATGTTAGGATCTAGAAAAACTGCAAATATTTGGAAATTAAACAGCACACTTCTAATTAATCTATAGGTCAAATAAGAAATCACAAGACAAATTAGGAAACATTTAGGACTGAATGAAAATGAAAATACAGCAATATTATAATTTGTGGGATACAGTGAAAGTAATATTTAGAGGGAAATTTAGATCTCTAAAATGCTTAACTTAGAAAAAAGAGCAAGATCTAAATGAATGGCTTGAATCCTGACCTAAAGAAACTAGAAGGATGAGAGCAAATTCATTCCAAAGCAAGTAAAAGAAATAATGAAGACAAGAACCAAGTCAATGAAAGAGAAAAATGGACAGTGATAGAAAAAATTCATTGAAATCAAAAGCTTGTTATTGGAAGAGATTAATAAAAATTTTAAATCTCTAGATAGATTGGTCAAGAGTTAAAAAGAGAAGCCACAAATTACCCATAATGGGGATGAAAGCTGAGGTATTGCTATAGGTCCTATGGAAGTGAAAAAAACAAAAGGGAAACATTTGGCAAAACTTAATACCAATAAAGAATTGCACACAACTTAGATGAAGAAGACAAAAATTCCTGAAATACACACATTACCAATATTAACCACAGAATAAATAGAAAACCTGAATAGCCCTTTATTAATTAAATAAATTTTATTGTTAAAAGCCTTCCCACAAAGAAAACTTCAGGCCTGCATGGTTTTACTGGACACATCTATCAAACATTTAAGAAAGAAATAATACAAATTCTACACAAACAGTTACAGAAAATAGAGGACACTACCCAACTCATTTCGTTAAGCCAATATTATCTTGATTCCAAAATTAGACAGACGTCATAAGAAACTAAAGACCAATATTCCTTATGAATGCAGGTGCAATTTTTTTTTAACCAAACTGTTAGCAAATAAAATTGAACAATATATAGCAATATATCACCAGGTGGGATTTTCTCCTAGGAATGTGAGGTGTGTTTAATAATGAGAAAAATTAATCAGTGTAATTAATCATATTAATATAGTAAGAAAGAAAAAACACATGGTAATTTCAATTGGTATGCAATGTGCATTTGACAAAATCCAATATCCATTTATGATAAAAACTCTCAGCAAACTAAGCTAAAAATGCAATGTTGGTTTAACACTTGAATATTAATAAGTGCAATACACCATATTAATAAAAGAAAAGAAGAAGACGCAGTCATTTAAATAAAAGTTAAAAAAAGCATCTGACAAAATTCAGCCTCCCTTCATGATAGAAATTCAGCAAATTAGGAACAGACGGGACTGTCCTAAACCTAGTTAGTAAGAGTATCTGAGAAAAACTGATAGGTAACAATATACTTAATGGTGACAGTTTGAATGCTTTGTACTTAAACTCAGGTCTAAGACAAAGTTGTTTGCTTTCACGTTCCATTTAACACTGTACTGGATGTTTTAGCCAGGTGATTTTGTCAAGGAAAAAATAAACAATAGTAATACAGATAAAAAGGGAGAAAATAAAACTGTCTTTGTTTACAGACAACATAGTTGTGTATATAGAAAGCCCTAAGGAATCTACAAAAAAACTACTGGAACTAATAAGTGAATTTAGCAAGGCCACTAAATACAGCCAGTGTACCAAAATCAGTTATATTTCCATATCGTATCAATGAGCAATTGGAAAATAAAAATTTTTTGGTTATAATAGCATAAAAATTAAATACTTAGAAATAAATGTAGCAAGATTTGCAAGAAATATACACTGAAATGATAAAACATTGCTGAGGGAAATGAAGAATAGTAAAAATCAATGAATACATATGCCGTGTTCATTGACTAGAAGACTCAATATTATTAGAGTTTTATTTCTCTCCAAAATTGATCAGATTTGGCACAATCTCAATAAAAATCCCAGCATGTTTTTGGAGAAATTGATAAGCTGATTCCCATATTTATATGGAAAGTGAAGGCACATAGAAAAGCCAAAACAATTTTTTAAAAAAGAACAAGATTGGAAGGCTTATGCTGCCTAATCTCAAGATTTGCTATACAGTTATAATAATCAAAACAGAGTGGTTTTGGCATGAAAATAGATGTATTGTTCAGTGTAATAGCGGGTATAAACATGTGTGTGAATATATACACATATTTGGCTAGTTTCTGTTCAACCAAATGCTAAGGCAATTCAAGGGGAAAAAGTAGTCTTTCAGTATATGGTACTAGAACAACTGATCTGTATGGCACAAAATGAATCCTTTCCTTTACCACACATTATCCAGAAAATTAGTAAGAGCTGAAATTATAAAATTTCTGGAAGAACACGTTTTCTTTTGAAAACTTACACACAGATTTCTTGAACAGTACCCAAAAAGCGTGAGCCATAAAATAAAGAAAAATGTTGAAATGGACTTCATCAGAAGTTAAAACTTTTGTTCTTTAGGAAATGCAGTTAAGGAAAAGGCAAGCCATAGGTTGGGAGTAAATATCTTCAAACATGTATCTGGAAGCAACCTAAATCTCCATTAACAAATGAATAGATAAATAAATGTGGTATGTACATTTAATGGAACATTATTCAGCCTTAAAAAACAAAGAAATTCTGCCATATGTGACACTGTGGAGGAAACTTTAGGATATTATGCTAACTGAAATAATCCAGTCACAGAATGACAAATACTGTCTGTTTCCATTTATATGATGTATCTAAAAATACTCAAGTTTATAGAATAAAAGAATGAAATTGTGGTTGCTGCAGGGGGTAGGAGGAGTTGAGGGGGAATGGGAGTTACTAATGAATACACAGAAAGTTTTCTTTTTTTTTGAGTCCGAATCTCACTGTCACCCAGGCTGGGGTGCAGTGGCACGCTCACAGCCGCCGCAGCCTCACCCTGCTGGGCTCAAGTGATCCTTCTGCCTCAGTCTTCCAAGTAGCTGGAAGCACAGGCATGTGCTACCATGCCTGGCTAATTTTTTTTTATTTTTGTTGTAGAGACAGGGTTTCGCCATGTTGTTCAGGCTGTTCTCAAACCCCTGAGCTCAGGCGGTCCTCTCACCTCCAGATCCCAAAGTGCTGGGATTGCAGGCATGAGCTACCACGCCTGGTCAGAAAGCTCTAATCCAGCAAGATGAACAAACTCTAAAGATCTACTGTACAACATTATGCCTAAAGTGTACAATAATGTGATGCCCTTAAAAATTTAAGAGGGTGGCTCTCATGTTAAATGTTCTTAGCACAATATAAAACAAACATATCTGAAAAAGGCCTGTAATCTATAATATAGAAAGACCTCTCATAACTCAATGACAATATAACAAAAAGCCAATTAAAATGGGCAAAACTTTTAAACAGACAGTGTCTGTGGACTATCCAGGTGGAAGTGTCTAGCTACCAGGGATATATATATTTACATTTACATTTAGTGTTTATACTTGATAGTACATAGTTAGTTGTGAAAATCATGGATGAAATTGGAAGGGGAAAATAAAGAGAGAAGAGAGGGCTGGGTCAATACATTAGGGAATGTCAGTATCTAACCAGAAAATAGTGGAAGAGGAGCCGATGTAAGAGACTGAGAAGGAACAGTTAGAATGGTATGAGAAGAATCAGGTAGTTGTATAATGAAAGCTAAATGAGATCAGTGTTTCAAAGAAAATGATCAGTAGTATCAAGTATAGAGGGCTAAAAAAAAAAAAAAGGATCTTGAAAGGTTGATTGTTTTAGCTAGATTGGTGACTTTTCAACAGCATTTTCAGAGGTATGGGTTTGAAGTGAAGAGACAGAAACCAGATGGTAGGGTTTTGAAGGGAAACAAGGAAAGGGAGGTAGTTTGCTGCAGTGGTTAAGACTATGGCCTCTGGAACCAGGTGATGGCATTTTGGACCTTGCTTTTTACTCACTAGCTGTGTGATCTGTACATAATATCTTTATTAGTCTACTATAGTGTCTACTTCACAGGTGGGTATACGAATTCAAAGAGTAAATATATGTAACCTACTTAGAATAGTGTCTAGTGCAGAGTAATCGCTTTATAAGTGTTGTTGTTACAGATTATTTTCTTGAAAAGTTTGACTGAAAAGGGGAAAAAAAGTGTGTTTTGCTTTGCTGGAGAAGAGAGGGAGAGTCAAGGGGAGGAGTTTAACAACATATTTATATACAAGGAAAAACCTAGGTCAAAAAAAGAAAAAAAGCAGTGGAAACAATAATGCAAGTTTCAGAGGAGGTTAGACAAGGGGGTTTGGCCTCAAAGAGGAGGAGGACTACTGAATTACTAGGTTAGGGGTAAAGATGGGTTCTGATAAATGCCAGGACGTTAGGAGTGGTCTGATGGCTTTGATTTTGGTCAATTTAAGTAAAAAAAAGTAAGGTAGTATAAGGAAATGAGGGGTGGAAGGAATTGGTGGATTGGGTTAGAGGGGAGTTAATGAAGAATGGTGAGTATTTGGTATACCCAAGGGAAATGGGAGAAATTTGACCATGGAAAAATTAAAGAGTAAAAAGTCTTGTGCTTTGCAAACTATGTATCACCCATGAAATAATTTGGAACAACCTGAGGTTTTGCAAAACCATTCTTAGAATCATTGAATTAACCATCTTAACTCAAAAGAAGAAAGAATGTAGTAAGAGTCAAACAAAATTTTTAAAAATCTAAAAACATTATAAATTTTTAGATCTATGATTAAAAGATCTTTCTAATTCTTTGTTTATTTCACTAATATGGTACTTTGGCATTTTAACAAGAGATAAAAATTATTATAATTGCTTACTCTGCCTAAGGAACTCTGACTTTTAAATGTAGTAAATACTTGTAGAAATTGTTAACAAGGAGAACTTTTTGAATTTTATAGTTTGGGTAATCCAAGTTTGTGGTAATCAACAATAAAACCTTTTTCTTTTTATTTCAACAGTGACCCTTATGTGAGAGTGACATTATATGACCCAATGAATGGAGTTCTTACAAGTGTGCAAACAAAAACCATTAAAAAGGTTAGACTTAGCAATATTCAAAAAAAAATTTGAAGGTACTTTTATTTTTATATGACTAAATATTTTGAAAAATAGTTAAACTATACTTATTGTTTTTTTAGAGTTTGAATCCAAAGTGGAATGAAGAAATATTGTTCAGAGTAAGTATGCATTCTATTTTATTAAAGTGGAAAAATTAATTTTTTCTCAATAGGTCAGAATTATAAGTTCTCTCTTACAACATTTAAAAATGTATCTTAGAATTTGCCTTGAGTTTTAAAAATTTCAGAAGAATTAAAATTGGATATGACATGAGCCATTTATCTTATAAAAAACGTTAAGTGTAAGTTTATATAGAGAGGTAAAAGACTGTTATAAAACTGGAATCATCTTATTTGAATAAAACTGATTTTGAGACTGTATAGTCTTATTCCAATTTAGCAAAGTTTGGTGTTTTCCTTTAAAGATGTTGCAATAATTGTGTCTCCCAATCACTTATTAAACTGACCAGGCAAAAGCTGATGAGAGCCTATGGAGTGAATACATTTCTTTTTATGCATCCTTCATTCATGTTTCTGCCTTTCTATCTCACCTGCCTCACTATACCATAAGAGCAGATGTCAATCAGCAGTTATTTCTGGTTCCTCAGAAGAGCCCTCAAACTGACAATATCTCCTTATGCCTATTAATACCCTACCAGCTGTGGTAGAGACACAAGTAATTTCCCCTGTCTGCTGGATTAGTCCCACTTTTAAAATGTTTTTCCTTGATCCCATATTCTTCTTGAGCTGTTGACTCATTTTTCTGTTCACCTCAATAACCAACATTCTTGAAAGAGTTGTCTGCCCTCGTCATTTCTGCTTTTTCAATACACTTGTTAACCCACTCTAATCTAATTTACTCAGTGAATATCATGCAAATGAATCTGCTCTTATTAAGGTCACTGGTGACTTCCATGTTGCTAGGTTTATCTAATCTCATCTATTCATGCTCTTAGCAGCATCTGACATAACTGATTATTTCTGAAATGCCAGCCTCTGGAGGCTTCTGTGGTGCCACACTTGATTTCCATCAGGAAAACAGAAATTACTCTTCTGTACTTCACAATTAAAGGTTTCTTGTTTGTTTTGTTTTGCTTTTTTTTTTTTTGAGTTAGAATCTCTCTCTGTCTCCCAGACCGGAGTGCAGTGGCATGCTCATGGCCACCACAGCCTTGACCTGCTGGGCTCAGGCAATCCTTCTGCCTCAGCCTTCCAAGTAGCTGGAACTACAGGTGTGCACCACCATGCCCAGCTAATTTTTTGGTTTGTTGTAGAGATGAGGTCTCACCAAGTTGCTCAGGCTGGTCCTGAACCCCTGGTCTCAGGCAATCCTTTCATCTCTGCCTTCCAAAGTGCTGAGATTACAGGCATAGGCCCCCACGCCTGGCTAAATTGTGAGCCACCATGCCCAGTGATATTTTGCTTAATATTAATTAAGTGAATTCGAAGGAAAGAAATTCCTGAAGCAAAAGTCAAAGAAGTTGCTGCTGAAGATCCAGCTAACAGCACACCTATTAGGCTGCCTCTGGATTTTTTGTGTCGAGAAAGATTTCCTCCACTCTATCTAGTGTGGCATCAAAACAGCATCCTAAGTCAGTTTGAAAATTTTAGATTCTTGAGGAAATAAGTATTGAGTCAATTGGATAGTCATATGGAGAAGAGTGAACCTAAATTTCTGTTTTTACTCTCTAACCAGAATAAATTCCAGATTTGATAATGTCTTATTTTGATTGCTTCTTTGGCACAAGTGTTGCTTAGGAGAGTTTTAAAATTCCCAAGTTGTTGAGATTTTTATTTATACTTTTATTATTGCTTTATTACGTTTTTCTCAGAAAATATATTTTCAGTGTACTGAAGTTTTCTCTTTACCTCTTACGCTCTTTTTTCTAAATCATTGGCTCACCTATATCAAATAATGTTTAGTCATAATAATGATGAATGTATCTGGGCATGAAGGCTCATGCCTGTAATCCCAGCACTTTGGGAGGCCGAAGCTAGAGGATTGCCTAATTCTAGGTGTTTGAAACTAGCCTGGGCAACTTTGCAAGACCTCATCTCTACAATAAATCAAGAAAAATTAGCCAGGCGTGGTTGTGCGCACCTGTGGTTCCAGCTACTTGGAAGGCTGAGGCAGAAGGATCACCCGAGCCCAGCAGGTCGAGACTGCAGTGGCCATGAGCGTGCTACTGCACTCCAGCCTAGACAACAGAGTCAGACTCCAACTCATAATAATAATAATAATAATAATAATAATGGATGTATATTTACCTTTTTTTCTATTTTAGTGGGAATTCACTAGTATATCTCCATAAAACATGGATAGCTTATTGTTTATCATATTAAAGAGGTATTCCTCTATTGCTGTTTTTTTCAAGATTAAAAAAAATATATTGACGCTTCCAATTTTAGCCGTGATGCAGTAGTAGTGTATTGGGCTTAACCTGATGGTGTAAATAACTATAAAACTGGAGGTTTGGGGAAATGGGAAGATGTTGGCCAAAGGGTACAAAATTTAAGTTGTGAGATGAATAAGTTGTGAGACTAATGTACAACATGGTTACTATAGTTAATAATATGGTATTGTTTACTTGAAATTTACTAAGAGAGTTAATAATATGGATTTTAAGTATCCTCACTATACACACACGTACACACAAAATGGTAACTGTGATGATAGATATATTAATTTATTTGAGGTAATCATTTCACAAAGTATACATATAGCAAATCATGTGTACGACCTTGTAGATATGCAGTTTTTATTTGTCAATTACACCTCAAGAAACCTGGAAGAAAAAAAGAAATCTACTTAGATATAATGAAATAGGTAAGTTAAGGTTAAAAAGATGTGGGAAAGACATACCATGCAAAAAGTAATAAAAATAATTTGAAATAACTATATTAATGTCAGACAAAGTAGACCTTAGAAGAAAATTACCAGTGATAGAGGTATATTATATAATGATATAAAGGGTCTATTCATGAAGAAGCTGTAATAACTCTGTGTACACACCTAGCAACAAAGCTTCAACATGTCCAAAGCAATACATGACAGAACTGAAAGGACAAACAGGCAAATCCATTATTATACATGGAGAATTCAGCACTCTTCTCTTTCTCAGTAATTGGTAGAACAAGTATACCAAAAAATTTAGTAAAGATACAGAGTCCTGGTCAGGCGCGGTGGTTCAAGCCTTTAATCCCAGCACTTTGGGAGACCGAGGTGAGCGGATTGCCTGAGCCCACGGTTTCAGAACAGCCTGGGCAACTTGGTGAGACCACATCTCTACAATAAAAATCAAAAAATTAGCCAGGTGTGGTAGTGTGTGCCTGTAGTTCCGGCTACTTGGAAGGCTGAGGCGGAAAGATCGCTTGAGCCCAGTGAGTCAATGCTGGGGTGGCCATGAGCATGCCATTGCACTCCAGCCTGGGCGGCGGGGTGAGACTCAAACTCAAAAAAAAAAAAAAAAAGAAAGATATAGAGTCCTAAATAACGTTACAAAATCAGTTTTATCTAATTGATATCTATAGACTCAACAGACAGCAGAATACATAGTCTTTTCAAGTGCACATGGAATATTTACTGAGTAATCTATGCTAAAACCCAAATCTTAACAATTTTAAAGAATAGAAATCATGCAAACTATGGTCTCTGACTATAATGGAATTAAAGTAGGAATCAATAACAGAAAGGTATCTGGAGAATCTCCAAATATTTAGAAGTTAAACACGTCTAAATAGTTCATAAGCAGTCAAATAAAACATTTTAAGGGAAATTAGAAAATATTGTAATGGATTGAAGTAAAAATACAACATCAAAATATATAGGTTGCAACTAACACAATAATTAGAGGAAAATATATAGCATTTGATGCTTATATTAGAAAAGAAGAAAAATCTTGAATCATTAAGCTTCCACCTTGAGAAGCTAGCAAGTAGCATATTGCAGAACCTACAGATGTTAAAGGATAATAAGCAATACCATGAAAAGTTTTGTGCCCATAAATTCAATAACTTAGATGACATGGATCAACCTCTTCAAAGACAAGCTACCAGAACTCACTTAAGAAGAAATAGATGACCTGAATAGTCTATAATTCAATAGAAATTGAATATGAAGTAAAAAACTTTCCAATGAAGAAAACTTAAGACTCTGATAGTTCAGCTGTTGAATTCTATCACACATTTAAGGAATAAATAATTCCAGTTCTATTCAATGTCCTCCCAAAAATAGAAGAGGAGGAAACATTTATTAATGAGGCCAGCATTATCCTCATATCAAGACCAGATAGAGACTTTATAAGAAAATAAAACTGCAGATCATTAACTTTCATGACCATAACTTCTTTTTGGAAAGTTCACTAAATTGGGCCTCTTTCATTATGGAAGGGCCAATGATTTGTCTTTACAAGGATAGACACCTCTTTTGGGTATGTGTTTGCCTTTCCTGCCTACAGAACCTCAGTCAGCACAATTATCTGGGTGCTTAAAGATTGCATAATCAGTGGGAGTAGAAATTCATGCAATAATTTGCCCTTCCAGGGGATAAAGTTCATAGAGGAGGAGTTGCATAAGTGAGCCCGTGACCATGGAATCATTAGTCATATCACCATCACACCATCCAGGAGCAAGTAGCCTCATAGAACATTGGAATGGCCTACTAAAGACACAACTAAAGTACCAGCTTGGAGGCAGTACTCTGCAAAGATGGGGTGTCATTCTTTGGGATACAGTTTATTCATTGAATCAGAGCCCTCAATATGAGGCTGTGTTCCCAACAGGAAGCATACATGGGTCCAGGAACAAAGAAATAGAAGTAAGAGTGGCCCAACTTGATTTTTCTCTGATTTACTGGAGGACTTTATGCTTCTCATCACTGCGACTCTGGGCTCTTGGAGTTAGAGATTGAAGTACCCAAAGGAAGCACATGTTTTTTCAGGGCACACAGCAAGAGTTCTGTGGAACTAGAGTGGCTGCTAGACCATTCTTGTTTCCTTGCATCCAAGAACCAGGAGGCAGTTGGGTCTATTACTTAGTTGAGTTTGCATTTATAGTCATTCTCCAGTGTCTACAGGGACCAGACTGAAGATTTAATGGATGTATTATAGGAACCACCCTTGTATTCTGTAGGTCTTTAGTGGTGGCACTAATATCTGACATTCCCAGTAGGTTGCAATATTTTTGTTTATTTTTTAAACAGCTTTATTGAGGTATGATTCACATAGCATATAATTCACCAACTTGAAGTGCACGATTCAGTGGTTTTTAATATAATCACAGTTGGGCAACCACCACCAAAATCAATTTCGGAACATTTTCCTCACTCCATGAAGAAACCCCATACACAATAGCTATCACTCCTCATTTTCCCTCAATTCCTGTCCCCCTCCCCAGGCAACTGCCCATCTACTTTTTGTCTTTTTAGATTTGCCTGTTCTGGATATTTCATCTAAGTTGTGTCATACCATATGTGTTCCTTTGTGTCTGGCTTCTTTCACTTTGTATAATGTTTTTAAGGTTCAACCATGTAACATGTATGAGGAGGGACTAAACCCGGAATTTATAAAAATTTGTGCATTAATTCTTACATGTTTAAACTTCAGTCACCTTCAAAGTGCTCTCCATTTGTTGCAATACACCTGTAGAGATGCTGTTTCCACTGCTCAAAACATTTTTTGAACTCATCAATTTTGATTCCTTTTAGTGCTTCTGCTGTTTTTTGTTTCACCTCTTCCACATTGGCAAAATGTCAGTTTTCATCTGGGGAAACAAAACAAAGTCTCTCAGGGAAAGATAGGGTGAATAGGAAGGGTGGAGCACAGGGGTCATGCCCTCTTTGGTCAAAAACTGCTGAACTCTCAGGGAAGTGTGGGCAGGTGCATTAATAAATCACCCATCCTGAAATGAGCAAAACATTGATAAGTCTCCAAAAAAAATTCATTGAAGCCAAATGCAGCCTCTCACAACAATGCTAGCTGGTACACTGATGCTGATAGGGTTCTAGAACACTTACTTAGTGGGTGAAGCCTGTATTTCAAATGGGCTGCTCTCCAAAAGATAATTTCAGGTTTTTTGGGTCCCCCCGCCTGGTATCAATTCAGGTTGAGTGTCCTCTATCTCAGTGAGCCCCAACCTTTTTGGCATCAGGGATCAGTTTCGTGGAAGACAATTTTTCCATGGATCAGGGGAGGGATGATTTTAGGATGATTCAAACATATAACATTTATTGTGCACTATATTATTATTAGTAGTAGTATATAATGAAATAATTATACAACTCACCATTTTAAAACAAGGAGGCACAGATGAAAGGGGTAAATAAAATAATGGGCAGGCCATGCATGGACTAAGATAAATATGGGATTCTGACTTAAAGCCTGCCACCAGGTGCAGCTGTACAATTAAAGTACGTCAACTCACTTGCCTCTAACTGATAGGGCTTTGATATGAGTCTGCAAGCAATTGATTTATTATGGTCTCTGTGCAGTCAAACCTTACTGCTAATGTTAATCTGTATTTGCAGCCACCCCCTAGCACTAGCATTACTGCCACAGCTCCACCTCAGATCATTAGGCATTAGATTCTCATAAGGAGCGCACAAATAGATCCTTCACACGTGCAGTTCACAATAGGGTTTGCGCTCCTATGAGAATCTAATGCTGCTGCTGATCTGAAAGGAGGTGGAGCTCAGCTGGTAATGCAAATGATGCGGAGCCACTGTAAATACAGATGAAGCTTTTGTAGCCCGCTTCTCACCTCCTGCTGTGCGGCCCAGTTCCTGACAGGCCCCCTGCCCTGTCTGAAATGCTTGGTACCAGATGTGTTTTAGATTTGGGATTTTTCCAGTTTTTGTAATGGTTGCATTATACTTACTGGCTGAGCACCTCAAATCTAAGAATCTGAGCTCTGAAATGCTCCAATGAGTAGTTCCTTTGTCCAGTTGGCGCTCAAAAAGTTTCAGGGAAGGGGTTTCAAGATGACTGACTAGAGGCATCTGTTACTCATCTCCTCAAAGAAAAACCAAAATAGCAAGTGGATAATCATACTTCAATTAGATTACCTAGAGAGAATTCTGAAATTCAACAGAGAAGTGACAATAAACACCTAAGAAAATAAGAAGTAAGGCAGCCTGCTTAGCCAGGATTGTCTGGGAGCCTAGAGAGATTCCTCAATGGAAGGGTAAGTGACCCCAGTGGTACACATTCCCCTTGAGGACTCCTATAATCTTAGCTACAGGAGAACACCTCAACCCTTGCACACCCTGAGACTAACCTAGCGAGCTTCTTGGAGACCACGTGACAACATTACTCCAGAGAGAATTATGTCCGGTTCCACACTGCCCCTGCATCCCTGGGACCTAAGCATCCTAGGGCTCAACAGCACCTGCATCTCCACATCTCTAGAGCCCCACTGACATCCCCCACATGCAGCTGGGCACAACTGCTGGCTGCTGCCACCAGGGTCAAAGCACAAACCATTGGCAGTGACCCTGCCACCCCCTACTGAAGAATGCTCTGAAGAAAAGCTACTCCACTTATAGTTACCACTTAGAACCAAGTCACATGCTCCCCAACTGCCTGTTTATGGCTGCTGACACTGAAACTATCCTGCTCTCCCTAGGAGCAGGGCTGCAGCATAGCCACTGCCCTCTCCGCAAGCATTCTGCTAGGGACTCGGGAATCACCCCGTCCCTACCTACCACAGCCAGTACCTGCAGGCACCACTGAGGTGGGGGAGCTGAAGACAGGCTCATTTGGCCAGGTTCCACCCTCCCCCAATGCCCAGGCATGCCATTTGGGGGCCTAGAGTTCATTCTGCTCCATCCACCACTGTTAGCACCTGAACATTCCTACCAAGGGACTTGAGAACAGGCCCATCGAACCTGCTACTCCCCACCACAGCTGGCATACACTTGCATCTGCCAACTGCAGCCTGGGGACTGGCCCACTCACCCTATTGCAGCCACTTCCAACACCAGTGTGGACCACTTGGGAAACAGGGTTGTCTCACCACTGTTACTGCCATCACCCACACCACACCTGCTTTCCAGGGACCTGAAGACCCATTCACCCACCCAGTCCACTGCTGTTTCTGCCGGTACATGAGCAAGCTACCTGGAAGCCTAAGAATTGGCATGTCTAGACCTGCTGGCACTGATGCCAGTGTATGCTCTCCTGGGGCCCTAAAATAGGCATGTTTGGCCTGCCACTGCAACTGAAACTATCCCGCTGAGGCCTGAGGACTGACATTCTCTTCTCCAGGAAAACGTCATCACAGCCTTCACTCACAATCACCCTAAACTACTGAGGAAATCACAGACTACTGTTGGTGTTTAGAGCTGAAGAAATCATACAGAGACTATACTACTACACACACTCAGAATCAAAGCCAAAGTGCAACCAACCAACACCATAAGATATATCTCTAGGAAAAAGTCTTCCCAATGAAAGCAAATTTTAAAAATTGGAAGAAGTGACTGTTACACCAGATGCACAGATATCAATGTAAAGATACAAGAAACATGAAAAAGCGAGGAAATTTGACACTTTCAAAGGAATAGAAATTCTCCAGAAACAGATTCTAATGAAAAATTTATAAAATCTCTAATAAAGCATTCAAAATAATGATTATTAGAAAACTTCAGTGACACACAAGAGTATTTAGATAAACAATACAAAGAAATCAGAAAAACAATTCAGGATATGAATGAGAAATTTACCAAATAGATAGATGGTACAAAAAAGAACCAAACAAATTCTGGAACTGAAGAATTCAATGAATAAAATACAAAATACTTTTGAAAGTTTCAAAAGTAGACTAGATTAAGTAGAAGAATTTCAAAACTTGAAGACAGGTCTTTTGAAACAACCTAGACAGACAAAAATGAAGACAAAAGAAAAAGAATGCACAAAGCCTACACAATATATAGGACACCATAAAAGTGACTAATTGTCCAAATTTTTGGTGTTCTAGAAGGTGAAGTGAAAACAGAAGGGATAGAAAACCTATTTAACAGAATAATAGCTGAAAATTTCCCAAGTCTAGCAAGAGATTTAGACATCTAGATACAGGAATCTTAAATATTCCCAAACAGATGCAATTCAAAAAGTTCTTCTCCACGGCACATCATAGTCAAACTGTCAAAAGCCAAAGAAGGATAATTCTAAAAACAAAGAAAAAGTGTCAAGTATGAGGTAACCCCCATCAGAGTGACACTTTATTTCTCAATGTAAACCTCATAATCGGGAGAGAGTGAGATGAGATCGTTAAAGTGCTGAAAGGAAAAAGCAAAAACAAACAAAAAAACCTACCCACCAAGAAAACTATGCCCAGAAAGTTATTCTTTTTAAGTGAAAGATAAAGTATTTCCCAGACAAGCAAAAACTGAGGGAATTTGCCACCACTAGACTGAACCTACAATAAAATGCTTACGGATGTCTTATATGTGGAAGTGAAGAATAATATTTACCATCAAGAAAACACCCGAAAGTATAAAACCCACTGGTAGAGCAAACACACAAATGATGAAGAGGAAAGATTCAAATGTTACCACTGCAGAAAACCACCAAACCACAATGATAAACAACAAGAAAGAAAGAAAAAGGAACAAAATCTATACAAAACAACTGGAAATCAGTTAACAAAATGACAGGAATAAACTCTCACATATCAATAATAACTTTGAACACAAATGGATTAAGCTTTCCACTTAAAGGATACTGACTGGATGAATGAGTTTAAAAAGACCCAACTGTATGTATGTTGCCTGTAAGAAACTCATTTCACAAATAAAGACACATAGGCTGAAAGTGAAGTATTGGAAAAAAATATTCCTCACTTGTCTGTAATAATCTTGAATGTAAACAGATTGAATTATCCAATTAAAAGATATAGACTGGCTGAAGAAATAAAACAGCAAGACATAACTCTATATATGCTGCCACAAGAAACTCACTTCACCTGCAAAGACACACACGGACTAAAAGTGAAAGATTGGAAAAAGATGGTCCTTACAAACAAACCAAATCCAGCAGGGGTAGCTGTACTTTTATCAGAAAAAACAGATGAAGTCATGTCCTTTGCAGCAACATAGATGCAGTTGGACATCATCATCCTAAGTGAACTAGCACAGAAACAAAACCCAGATACCACATGTTCTCCCTCATAAGTGGGCACTAAACATTGGGCTTGAAGATGGGAACAACAGATGCTAGGCACTGCTAAAGGGTGGGGGACAGAGGAAGGGGATATAAGGGGCACACAACCACCAGCTGGGTACCATGTCCACTACTAGGAGAGGAGAAGGCTCGCTAGAAGCCCAAACCTCACTTTCATGCAATTTATTTATGTAGCAAATCCTTACACATACTCCATGACTCTAAAATAAAAATAATTTTTAAAAAGACTAAGTTAAAAACTGTAAAACGAGCCAAAAAGGGCATTATATAATGATCAAGGGATCAATTCCACAAGAAGATATAACAATTATAAATACAGAGGGTGCCAAAAAAATGTATACACAATTAAAATTAAAATACTCAGCCAGGCTCGGTGGCTCAGCCTGTAATCCCACACCTTGGGAGACTGAGGTGAGTGGATTGCCTGAGCCCGCGGGTTCGAGACCCGCCTGGGCAACTTGGCGAGACCTCATCTCTACAATAAATCAAAAAAATTAGCCGGGCGTGGTAGCGCACGCCTGTAGTTCCAGCTACTCGGAAGGCTGAGAGGGAAGGATCACCTGAGCCCCGCAGGTCGAGGCTGTGGTGGCCGGGAGCGGCCACTGCACTCCAGTCTGGGCAACAGAGTAAGACTCCAACTCAAAAAAAAAAAAAATTAAAATACTCAATATATACCTGCCTGTTGCATGGTGATGCTAGCATTCATTTGATTAATGCCATCTTTTGAGCAAACATCATACTACACATTGCTACTATAATTCAATTCAACTTTGAAAAGTAATACATAGATAACATCTCTTGAAATGTGTATACATTTTTTGGCACCCCCGGTATATAAGCACCTAACACTGGGAGCATCCAGCTATATAAAGCAAATATTAGTAGATCTAAAGGGAGAGATAAAACGCCAATAAAATAATGGCTGTGGGCTTCAACATCCCACTGTCAGGATTAAACAGATCGTTTGGATAAAATCAACAAGGAAACATCTAACTTAAACTGTACTTTAGACCAAATGGACTTAACCAGCATTTACAGTGTATTTTTAAAAAATTTTTATTGTAAAGATGTGGGGTACAATTCAGGGTAAGGTATACAAACATTGATCATGCAGGTACCCCTGTTAATGAGGTATGCCCCTGCCTCCCCTAGTACAGTGTATTTCACTCAACAGCTTCAGAACACACATTCTTTTCATTAGCACATGGAACATTTTCCAGGATTGACCGTATATTAGGCCATAGAACAAGTCTCAAAAATTTTTTGAAACTCATAATCATACCCAGTATTTTTTTCTGACCACAGTGAAATAAAACTAGAAATCAGTAAGAGGAACATTTAAAACCATGCAAATATATGGAAATTAAACAACATGCTCTGAAAGACCAATGAGTAAGTGAAGGAAGTTTAAAAATTCTTTGAAACAAATGAAAATTTTGAAGCACAACATACCAATACTCATTGGATAGAGTAAAAGAAGCACAGTATTAAGAAGCAAATGTATAGCAATAAATCCTGTGTCAAAAAAGTAGATTTCAAATAAGCAATATAATGATGCATAGAAAAGTAGGAACAAGCCAAACCTAAAATTAGTAGAAGAAAAGAAATAATAGCATACCTCATCAACAAGGGTACCTGCAAAATGAACACTTGTATACCTAACCCTGAATTGTACCCCACATCTCTAAAACAAAAAATTTCTAAAAAGAAATAATAAAGATCAGAGCACAAATAAATTGAGACTACAAACACCGTACAAAATATCAACACAAAAAGTTGTTCTTTTTAAAGATAAAATTGAAAGACCATTAGCTAGACTAAGAAAAAAAAAATAGGTCACAAATAAATAAAATCAGAAATGTAAAAGGAGATATTAACAAATTGGAAAACCTAGAGGAAATAGATAAATTCGTGGATACATAGAACCTTCCAAGATTGAACCAAGAAGAAACAGGAAACTTGAATAGACTTGAACAAGTAATGATACTGAATCAGTAATAAAAATCTCCCAACAAAGAAAAGCCCAGGACTGAATGACTTCATTGCTGAATTCTACCAAAATCTTAAAGAGGAATTATTACCAATTCTTCTCAAATTATTCCAAAAATTTGAAAGGAAGGGAATTCTTTCATACTCATTCTATGAGACCAGCTTTACCCTGACAGCAAAACCAGATAAAGGTGTAGCAAGAAAAAGCTACCGGCCAGTATTCCTAAGGAACATAGATGCAAAAATCCTCAACAAAATACTAGCGAACCAAATTCAACAGCACATCAACAAGATTATACAACATGGCCAAGTGGGATTTATCCCAGGGATGCAAGGATATTTAAGCATAAGCAAATCAATAAATGTGATACATCATATTAACAGAATGAAGGACAACACCTATATGATTATTTCAGTAGATGTGGAAAAAGCATTTGATAAAATCCAGCATCCCATAATGATTAAAAACTCTCAACAAATTAGGTATAGAAGGACTGTACCTCAACACAATTAAGGTTATTTATGACAATCCCACAGCTGAAATCATAGTGAAAGTTAAAGCTTTTCTTCTAAGAACTGGAAGAAGACAAGGATGCTTATGCTCACCACTTGTATTCAACATAGTCCTGGAAGTCCTAGTTAGAGCATTTAGGCAAGAGAAAGAAATAAAGTCATCCAAATTGGAAAGGAGGAAATCAAGTAGTCTCCGTTTGCAGAGCACATGGTCATATATATCGAAAAACCTAAAACACCCACTAAAAACTTAAGAACTGATAAAAGAAATTCAGTAAAGTTGCAGTATACAAAATGGGTGTACAAAAATTAGTAGTATTTCTATACAATAATAATGAACTAACTGAAAAAGAAATCAAGAAAGCAATCTCATTACAATAGCTACAAAAAAAAAAAAATCAAATACCTAAGTGTAAATTTAAACAGGGAGGTGAAAGATCTATTCAAGGAAAACTATAAAAACATGAAAGAAGTTGAAAGGGACACAAAAGACGGGAAAATATCTCATGTACACTCCTGGGTATATATCCAAAGGAAAGGAAAACAGCATATTGAGTAAATAACTACACTCCCTTGTTCACTGCAGCACTATTCACAATAACCAAAATACTGAATCAACTTAAGTGTACAAGCGGGGACTCAGAAACCAAAATTTATTTATTAAAACATTGAGGATTTATTCTTACATGTTTAAACTTCAGTTACCCTCAGGGTACTCATTGCTTGATGCAATACACCTATCAAGATGCTTTTTCCACTAAGCAAAACAATTTCTGAACTTGTCGATTTTGATGCCTTTTAGTGCTTCTGTCTCTGTTTGTTTCACTTCTTTTACACAGGCAAAACGTTTCCTTTTGAGAACTCTTTTCATCCCGAGAAACAAAAAAAATCACTCGAGGTGAGATCAGGGTAATAGGGAGGTTGGGGCATGGGGGTCATGCCATTTTTGGTCAAAACTTCAGAATGCTCAGCACAGTTTACATGTTGTTCGTGTAAGTCACCCATCATCAAAAGGGCAAACACGTTGAAAGAAGCTCCAAGAAAAAAAAATTCACTGAAACCGAACACAGCCGCTTACAACACTAGCTGGTACACTGTTGCCGATGGGTTCCTAGGACACTTAGTGGGGGAAGCCTGTATTACAAGGGGCCCACCCTTCAAAAAATAATTCTGTTTTTTGGGGTCCCCCCATATCAACAGACGAATGGATGAAGAAAACATTGTTTATAGTCACAATGGAATAGTATTCGTCCATAAAAAGAATGAAATCCTGTTATTTGAAGCAAAATGGATGGAACTGGAGGAACTTTTTTTTTTTTTTTTTTTTTTTTGAGTTGGAGCCTCACTGGGTTTGATTTATTGTAGAGATGAGGTCTTGCCATGTTGCCCAGAGCTGGTCTGGAACCCTCAGGCTCAGGCAATATACTCGCCTTGGCCTCCCAAAGTGCTGGGATTACAGGCTGAGCCACTGAGCCCGGCCAGGACCATTGTTAAGTGAAGTAAGCCAAGAACAGAAAGATAAATACTGCATGTTTTCTCATGTATATGTAGATGCTAAAAAAGTTGATCTCACAGAAATAGTAAATAGAATAGTGGTTAGTGGGGCCTTGGAATGGAAGAGGAGAGTTAGCATTTGGTTAAAGGATACAAAATTATAGCTATATATGAGGAATAAGTTCTAGTTCTGTGGCACTGTAGGATGACTATAGTTAATAATACTTTATTGTATATGTTCAAAAAGCTAAAAGAGAGGATTTTGAGTGTTCTCAATACAAAGAAATGATTAAGGTGATGGGTATGATATTACCTTGATTTGATCACTACACATTTTATTTTTTGAATATCACTATGTACACCATAAATATGTACAGTTATGTGTCAAATATATATGTATTTTTAAAAAATAAATACCTTTAAAAAAGAATTAGGGAAGCCGGGCTCGGTGGCTCAGCCTGTAATCCCGCGCCTTTGGGAGGCTGAGGTGAGTGGATAGCCTGAGCCTGCGGGTTCGAGACCCGCCTGGGCAACTTGGCGAGACCTCATCTCTACAATAAATCAAAATTAGCTGGGCATGGTAGCGCGCGCCTGTAGTTCCAGCTACTTGGAAGGCTGAGGCGGAAGGATCACCGGAGCCCAGCAGGTCGAGGCTGCAGTGGCTGGGAGCGGCCACTGCACTCCAGTCTGGGTGACAGAGTGAGACTCCAACTCAAAAAAAAAAAA